>NW_019104582.1:394199-409843 GCF_001995035.1 Momordica charantia
AAAAACACAGCGGGAAAGAGCAAAAATTAAAAAGTTCCAGTCGCATTGAGATTGGCCATTTGAATCCATGCAAATACTTGAAAAAGTTTCAGTCATCCTTCGAAGAGGGCAAAAATGGGCACTTGGTGAAAAATTATCAGCTGTCTTTCGTAATAGAAGAAAAAGAGATCGAACAAAAAGAACAGTAGTACCAGTGGATCTGTTTAGAACTGTGATGCATTTAAGAAACTAACTTGCCAATTATTCCAAACGGCAGATCAAGACAAACTACGTTGAGACACTCTCAGTCCCATGRAAAATTATGTTTTCATTTGGAGATATTTTGAGTTGAATAGAGGAGCCCGCACGTGAGCCAATAATAACTRACACCTACTCCTTGATGTTCGAATCTCCTTACTCCCAATTTGTTGTAAATCTCCTTACTCCCAATTTGTTGTAAATGCATATCGCATGTGTTTTAGAATGCTTTGAAACTAAAGAAGAATGAACTTTAAATTATATACTCCCTTGGACATGCAGATGGCACAATACCATTTAGCGTAGATGAGGGACAAAGAAAACACAAGGATTCAAATTTTATTCACTTAGCCCAGGGCTGTCAAGTTTATACCAAACATGAAGACCAACTTAATCAAATATGTAACCTTCAGGTCGAATTTGGAGAGGATTTCGAAGTTTAGATCTCAGATGCATGTAGTTATTCCTCAATTAGATGACTTGTGAGAAAACTAATTAGATTTGAGGCTCCTAGTACGGTAAACAAAGATGCAGAAAAAGTGCCCATATGCAATCATACCCTAGCTGGTGTGTACGAGGAACTACTTCAGTAGCAAATGCTCAAAAAGTTTAAGAAATACTTCAGTAATCATATGCATTCCTTGATTAACTCTAACAGTAGTGTTTTTGTGTAACCTTGTATGCTCTTATAAAATTTTCGATTTTAGCTGATTCTTCCAATAAAAAGACGAAGCGAGTGAAAAAACAGAAGCAAAGGATTTACGTAAACTTATTGAATGGACTTCGCTCCTCTTACCAAACCAAACACCAAAGTGTTGCTCCCTAGTTGATATGATGATTGGAGCAAAGAATTTACTACTTTAATTGAGAAACGAGAACCTAGCTAGCTTGACAGCTRTCCATCATCATCATCATGAAGAATAAATTAAGCAGYCAAAATCCTTCTAGCAAAGAATTTGAAATGGAGGATCCATAAATTTTAAAATAGCCAATAGAGTATCGACCAGAGCTTAATAATCAATATATACTTGAAGATAGCGAAGATTAGTATTCAAGTAAGCAGCCTATAATTCAATAAAATTAGAACTGAAATCTAAACATATTCCTTTTRTGCTTTTTGTTTGAATCTTTTTTCTTATTTCAAGGAATTGGTAGCACAAAACTTGATACTGCTTTGTAGTAAATTCCACACAAGTCAGTTCTTGAACACTCTGACAAAATGCAGGATGTTTAACTTAATTCGAGACACCTAAATGACTCTAGAGGATAGTTCTGTGTTTAGAAAATCAAAATAAATAAAGATATTTAGAGCTATTTGAGATGGACAGGAAAGGCAAAAGAATACATAACACACAAGTATCACAAGAAAGAAATCTCATTCATCACATGTGACTGTAACACATCATCAAAGATAGACCAACATTTTACCTAGAAGAAGATTGAAGGAAAAACATTTTTCTCATTTATGGTGCTAACTCCTAAATTCTTCCAAAACTTACTTCCGAATACTTTTAAGACCAAGCTAGATTACCACCCAACTTAAAGAACAGTTGAAAGTTTCGTTCATTCCCAGTGGCCTGTCCCCTCGAGCACAACTCGCTAGTAGAAATGTTCTAAAAGAGTTTATTTTGCAATTATTGTCATCAAGGAGTTTAATATATCTAAATATTATTCAACATTTTATTTAATACCTTCAGATGCAGAGGAAAATTTTGGAAATCGATTAAGTATTCAGACATCATTCCAGATTATTTCTAAAACTTTTGATTAAGGAAATGTTGTGTTATATAGTTCGATTATAAACGTGTATTCATTTCAATTGAAACTTTTGAAATTATGATACTATTTATATATATATATATATATATATATAAGAAGAAGAAGAAGAAGAGCCATAATGTTTATAACTACTACGAACATATTACCTTCAGCATATTAGAACATGAATTTCTGTTGAACTTTGAAAAAATTTAAATTCAATTTATAATATTCACCAWGAATTTTTTATTAAATGAGCAAAAGAACTTGCGTCACCTGACACAGTAAACATTCACTAAAGTCCCAAATTGCTTAAATTAAAATTTGGAGATAACTGATCAGTTTTAGCACTAACTTGGGCCTTTTCATGATAAGAAAAACTATCTTCAAACTTGGTTTAAAGAAAATATATGAAAAGAGTAATAACGAACTTTCCTGGATGGTTCAAGACCAGGAAGAAAATAGTCATCCTATATCATATCTAGTAATTTACTGAAAGAGATATAACATGAAAAGTTATATAAGAGATGRATTTTAAATGTAATCAACCTGATCGATATTTGACAAACTTCGAAAGCAATAATGATTTATATCACACTTAATCAATCAATTATAGACCGACATAAATCAGCATTCGATATATTTGAAAGCTTTAAACACGATCAGCCAATAATTATTTAYATAATACTTAACAAGTGATATTCCTATTTAATGAAGTATATTCCTGAATCAAAAAAAAWWTCTGAAACAAGGTAACTGAAATTGTAAACAAGGCACATAGTTCACGTCTAACATGCTCCCAAGCATTTTGCATTTGATTTAACTGTGTCTATAGCAAAAAAACCCAACGGAAAGTTGCTTTCAACCTGCTACCAAAGTTTAATCTTTGCCTCAAACTCCAAAACTCAGTGAATCCAAGATAAGCCAACGGGGGTCCATCTCATTGTTCTCTCAGTCAACAAAAGTCCCTATATTTGTTGGATTCAGAAAGAGAGATGCATGGCAACTACGAATGACCTGRAAAGCTGGAAATTGGTGATCCAAAAAAGATTTTGGGACTTGATTGGCAGTTTAACAGAACAGATGTTGATATTGCATGACAGTTACCTATGGACCGTAGCAATGCTCAAGTTCATGCCATAAAACACCATGAATCCTTCACTTCTCAAATAAACCCATTGGCCAGTCAAAGCAGTAGCATTGGGATAAGATTGACATCTAAACAGAATACAATTATCCCCTGGGTTATGTCATCTTCACCAATCACCACATTACCTACAAACCGGGTTTGATTCTTAATTCTGGCAGTATAAATATCCGCCATTAACACTAATGATTAATCGGCTCAAATTTCTCAAATGCCTCAACATACCGAAGGCCTTGGTTGGGAGATTCACCAATGGTCTTTGACACCATTAAATGACTGATTGATGAATGATGGTGGCTAGCATAAAAGATGCTAAGGTCAAGAGCATAGAAAAAGGAGTAAAATTTAAGGAACAAAAAAATAAATTATTACTAGAAATACTAGTAAAAATTAATCAAAGTAAAGGAAAGGCCACCTACCACAGGACTTTGTAMTTCTTCATCAATGGCAAACTTAGGAGTTAAGAGAGAGATTATACCCATTTTGGTGGCAATATGACAAGGAACCCATTTGCCTACATTGGATAAAATCGTTAGGAATTGTTTTAAGACGTCCTGCGAGATTAGAGAGAGAGTAATCCTTCGGTGTCTTCCAGTTCTTCACCATAATTGAGTTATTACATTTCCGTAGCCTCCACTCAGAGTCATCCAATCTCTTTAAACTATTGTATGTCTATAATTAACCATAAAAGACACATATTAATATATTTTCATTGTTATATGTATTTAGTCATTGATAATGATTTAAGATTAAATAATAAAAATTCAATTAGCTTTCATAGATCAAGATCAAGCCGCAGTTTTGAAGGTTGGAGAATATATTTCACGTCCCTTCCTTATCTGGAATTCGAAGGAAGAAGAAAATCATTACCCATCTGTGCTGAAATGGAAAATGATGCCAAATTCGGGCTCCCTAAAGCACAAGATCAGATCAATAGGACAGGGCAGCATCATATCTATAAAAAACTAAGCATCAACTTTTAAAATAAAAAATTTCTACCCATCCTTGAGGAAGTGTGTTGTCGTCTACAGGGTAGCAAATTCCATATACAAGAGACATCAAAACATTCGGAGTGAAGCATTAGCTAAGCGCAGACCAGAGATATACATAAAGCCTTTTCTGCAATACAAGACTCGCATATCAGAGGAAATCYCATGATTTTAAATCGTGTAACCCGATCTGATATTGGGGTGGACCATAAATTCCCAATCAAAGATAAAGGAAAGAGAACGGGTTCTTTGGGGAACAAGGCTTCTCAGGTAATTGGCGGTTTACACCTCTGTGATAATACCGCGATGTCAACCTCAACCCTACCACGTCCATCGAAAATATAATCTCTGGTCGCTCATCTTAGAGATAGACCTGAATCCTCACAACCTCTAAGAACATGCGCCTGAACCTCTTAATCGCGTCAAATGAACCCTAAAAATCCAAGAAAAACTAAACAAAATATTCTAAAAACCGACTCTAACAATAACAATCAACGAATCATAAAGGAAAAAGCCAAAACCACCAAACACAGCAGGAATCAAAAGCTTAACGATACGAAACTCACAACGATTCAATTGTAATAGAGCTCGAGTCCCATGCCGTCATGGATCTCGTAATCCTTGAGCGTGATGTGATCCTTGTAGATGTTGTACCACTTCTGGATCCTGATCTTCTCGGCCCTGGTTCCGGTCTGAGCAGCGACGAGCTTCTTCAAGTCTCCGATCGTGTCGTCTTCGTTGCACTTTACCCGAACCTTCTTCCCGAGACGATCGTTGAGCACCACCTCGATCATCTTCGACTCTCTAAATCGAACGTATTCGTAACCCTAATTCCTCGAGAGTTTTGTGGATGTAAACAAATTTTGGGGAATATCTGCTGCTTAAATAGCCAAATGGCCTGATTTGTTACGTGTCTGGCACGCCTCTTGAATACGCGTTTATCTAACGAACACGAGTGGGGTCCACACGGTCTCTCTCTGGAAGATTCTCCGCCATTGCCTTGCCTTTGGCATCAAGCGTGCAACTCGGATTCGAATATTTCTTAAATTAAAATATCATTTCGATCCTCTATTTTTTACTTTTAATTTATATAGAAATTTTTGTTCCAAAAAGAAATTATATAGCTGCATTTTAAAATGTTTTTTTCCCTTCATTTTAGTCTCTGTATTTTAATTTTTTTAATTTATATTTATAAAATATTAACATAATTATTGAAATTGAGATAAAAAAATAGATTAAAAATAAAATTAAGAGATTTAAATAATCACTTTTTTAAAAATATAAAGAGGAAAATGAAGTACGGGATTAAAATAAATCAAAATAAAAATTATATGACCCATTTGGTAACTTTTCATTTCCTTATTTTTAATTAAAAAAATAGATAGTTCCAACATCCATGAATTCAATATTGATCGAGCAATATTTATATTAATGTTTTGTAATAAATTGGAAATCGAAACAAAAAAACTTGTTTATTATTGTTTCCAAAATTTCTATATAATTTTTAGAATATTTCTAAAAAAAATTAAAAAAACGTAATTAATTACAAAAAGTTAGTTTTTTTAATAAAATTAGAAACTAATCAACGACTTATAGGAACTTAAATGAACATTTTGAAAATATTTTGAAAATATAGAAATGAAAGTACAAAATAAAATAGTTTTTTTTTGTTAATTCAGAAATTTTGATAAAATAAAATAAAAAGTTGTGGCGTATTTTACACATTTGCTTAATTTATGATTGTTTTGTTCTTCTAGTGTTCTACCTGCCACCTGTTTTGCTTACTTTCAATTCCGCCGTTGTTTGTTGATTTCTTCCTTTATTCTTTTATTTCAGCCCATTCGAGTAACTACCTCAAATTCAATTATAGTAATGTAGAAGTTGGTTGTTTTGATAACGTTTTGATTTTTGTTTTATATTTTAGAAATACAAGTGGTTAGTAATTCTTTTTTAGTTACTCATTTTTAATACATTTTTCTTAAAAAATTGTGTATAAATTTTGGAAACAAATATAAGTTTTATAGTTTTTTTTTCTTCAAAACATASTTCTTCTGGAACAATCACAAACATTTTTTTTTACTGTGGATCTACGGTCAGAAACCTGATGCGTGATCTTAACATTTAATGTGTAATAAAAATATTATTTTGTCATTTTTTTTATTTATAGAAGGCATAATAAAAAAATAATAAATATAACATAAACATTTTTATTATTTTATTTTAAAAATTAATTTTCATATAAAAGTTTACTTATTTTAATTTAAAATTTTAGAAAAGAAACAAGAAATAGGTGACACGTTAGCAACTATCCTACACGGTCTCTAACGTGGGTTCTAGCTCTTGCAAATAGAAACTTGCATCATTGTGGTGTTTGGCGACATATACTCTTGCAAATATTACTCTGGTGTGAAGCTGWGCTTAATTACAATGCAAGGGATAGCGTCACTTTGAGAATGTGGACTAAGAATGGAATTATTACTCTATTTTCACAACTGTAAAATCATTACAAGTAATAGTTTGGGTACAAGTATCGTTCTCTATGAATTACTAAGTATGAAATTCGTTACCCCAATTTTATCTAAACATCAAATAAATGATTAGGAAACACAATCAAAKAACAACAATTAACGAAACAATGGATAAACTCATTTGATTGAAACTCTAAAGTAACAACTATATTGTTATTGTCTCCTACCCTCCATCAATAATAATCGATATTCTTGTTGTTGGTAGGTTCTACCCTATAAATTCAATAGTATTTCTCGAGCAACAAAGAATTTAAAAAAAATAATAATAAGTTATCTATATCTCTAATGATAACTCMAACTATTCAGATAATGAAGAAGGTAAAATTTAACATTTGTCGCAGCATATCTACGAGAATATCTCTATCTCTTGTATAAATTGAGGAAACRGTTCMACACTATCAATAATTCATCTTGCTCAACTATAATCATGATATAAAGTCRATGAAAATAATATGGTCTATTCTTAACACACATTAAGCTCTCAATAGTTCTCACAACAAAATATGAAATAGAAATATCAATATTAACACAAAAGAGTGGGATGAAATAAACGGTTACATTGCTAGCATGACCTTAGCTTATAAACGGTTACATTGCCAAGAGGTTATGGATTCGAATCCCCCCACCTCACTTGTTGTCTTAAAAAAAAATAAACGGTTACACATTAATGCCTTAGAAAATAAAACTAGTTCATACTTGAATAAAAAAAATTCAATCTACAACATTGAGGAGCTTCAAGCAACAAGAAAAAGATAAAGAAAACAAATTTGGCGATCTATCAAAGCTCCATTCTTCACGACTAGGGTTAAATAAAATTTGTGACTATCTAATAGCGGCTAGGTGCTAAAATGCGTGGTTTAAAAATTTGCTGCTACTTTTAGAAACCCTTCTAAATAGACTCTAAAAGCTAATCTTCATTCACCAACAAAAGAAAAATGATAGTAACCAACTAAATAGACTCTAAAAGCTAATCTTCATTCACCAACAAAAGAAAAATGATAGTAACCAAGAGTGCACATTGGGAATATCGAGACTCTACTATTGTGACTTGTCATATCTGTCATTCAACATGTTTTAATCAATAATCAAAAGATCATTTGAGAGTAGAATCGCCCAGTGCCGAATATCAACAAATTTCCTACCAATCAAAATCTTCACTAGATCAAAGCCGAGTTAATCTCTGTTTGCTTTATTACSGTTAAGCATATTTCTATTTTTTAAAATTAAAAAAAAAACAAGAAACAGTTATCAAACTCAATTCTATTTTCTTCATTAAAAAACGAAAACGAGAAAAAAAAAACAAGGAATTAAACCTACTGAACAGGCCTTAAAAAAAGGTCATTTCAATTTTAAATAACTAACTTATCTTTTAGTTATCTATTTTTTAAAATTATAAGTTTATATAAATTTCAAAAACTACCTAGAGTAGTTTTTTAAAATTTATTTTTATTTTTTAAATTTAGCTAACCATTCAAATAGGTTTATAAGAGAGGTAAACGAATATACTAAAACAAAAAGTAATAAATCAAAGATAACTTTTAAAAAAAAAATTGTTATCAAATAAGACCCTGTTGACGGAGAAATTTCGGCTAATCACTAAATGCCACGTCACAAAATTAAAATTATATTTAGGACCAATCACAAATTTACACGTGTTCTAAATTGATTTTTAAATCAAGAAATCAAATTGTGCCACGTRTCTCTCTTATGGTCGTCCGATAAAATCAACTAATTGGATCCAAACCCATGAAGAGACTAGGCCAAGCTGATGGCCCATTAAGTCGTTTGCCCATAAAAGACCCACCAAGACTCTATAAATAGATGGTCACCTATCATTTGATGGGGTGGAGGAAGCCAAGAGGAAGAAGAATTGGAAGAGGTCTAGAAGAATTGGAGATTAAGAGCACTCATAATCGTCTACAATCCTTCAGAGTCAAGTGAAGCATCCAAAGCCAACAAGATTTGAAGAATTAGAGACTTGAAGAGTACGAGACTTCAAGAACATTGAATATTCTCTCTCAAGCAACAATACTTGAAGACTCCATCAAACTGCAAAGTCTTCATCAAACTGACTGAAGAACTTCAACAAGCAGCACAAAGCCGAAGCACTTCACAATCTGCAAAGCCGAAGAACTTCACAAACTACAAAGCCGAAGAACTTCAACAAGCTGCAAAGTCGAAGCATTTCACAAGCTGCAAAGTCGAAACACTTCACAAGCTGCAAAGTCAAGAACTTCACCAGCACAAAGCCAAAGACTGCACAAAGTCTTCATCAAGCTACAAGCCAAAGAACTTCATCAACAAGTCAAAGTCCTCGAACAAACTCAAAGCTGAAGACTTRAAAGATCCTTCGTCAAGGGAGAAGCTGAAGGCATCAACCATACAAATACAAGCTCACGAGCCACTGAATTAAAGTTTACATTTGAGAGAATTAATCAGAGGATTATACATTAGAGATTGTAACACCCACATACATACATACAAATACAAGTTCATTAATTCGAGTTTCTCTTATTGAATTTCTCGTCGAACAGACCCCAACATTTACACTTGCATAATTGAACAAAATAGACTATATRTGGTTAACTTAGTTAAAAAATGTCATTCRACAAACTTCATAGAAGAAGGCTACCTTATCTAACCAAGCAAGCCTTTCCATGTCTTTGTCAAGATTTGTCTTTATTTGATCGCATAATGCATCTTTGTACATCTTATCTATKAGTAARAAAAAATATTTGCAAGCAGAAAACTAATTTTATTATAAACAACATAAGAGTGTGTGTASGAGTAATGGTAGAATTAGTAATTTTAAGAAAAGAGATTCGAATATAATTGATTTTCCAAAATAAACATCCAAGTAACTGATACCTTAAAAATCGATTAAAAGTGATTTTAAGCTTCCCTAAAATCMATTTTCTAATTTGTCAAATATGATCAATAGAAAGAAAAGTGATTTTGACAATTGTAGAAATGATTCTTCCAAACACACTCTAAATCACACGATGGTAGACAAATGTGGAGATGAGAAACTGAACCTTCGAATTATAGAGAATGAGTAAAATATCTTTAATCATTGAGCTATACTCGTATGTTTAGTACTTAAGCTTTGCAGATCGTCAATAAATCTTCTTTTATCCACTCAAATATTTACATTTTTTTTCTTTTTTGTATTCAACCCTAAACTTTAATGGGTTAATTAATATAGTCACTCAGTTAAATACAAAACGTTAGTTCGTTGTCATGTAAATAAATAAAAAAAGTGTCTATATTCAATATTTTACCGAGAAGAATATTTTGTGATGTTTGACTAAACTATACTGATGAAATTTAAACTTTTAAAATTATTGGGATCAAATTSACCTCAKATTACAACTGGATCCAATAAATTCTTTATTTTAAAATTTTCATCTATTGTACAAACTTCAAAATGAAGTCATCAATCTTAATTGGGCAAGCATTTTAATTTCTAATGAAATTTGTGTTTGTCCCGATCTCACAATTATTATTATTATTATTTTACATTTTACCTATTAGTAAAAATAAAAATTCTAAATCTAAGCATATAAACAAAATTTGTAACTATAATAGGATGGACATCCATTTATTTTTTATTAAGCAATAAAATTTTAAATAAGTTCATAGGTATAAATTTTTCCACTTATAATGTTAAATGTAACTGCATCATTTACTCGAGATAATTTGTGTGATTTACTCTTAAAATTTAAGAATAAAAGACCACTTTTTACCAGAGATATGTGTTGAGCATTGCAACCAATTTGATGAGGCTTACACCTAAATTTCCTGATTTTTCTCCGAGATAATCACTATGTTAATAATAATTTTTCAGACATAATAAAAGCAAAATGGCTCCAAATAAAGAGGGAAAAACTTAGAACTCTATGCAAATTAATTTGAGTAGGAAGATATGTAAAAAAAAAAAAGAGATGGATTCAAAATTTTCCAATTCAGCCTTCAAATAAAATAAATACACAACAAAAATTATAGGCCGATCCAAAAGAAAAACCATTTGCTAATGCCAAATTTCAAAAAAGTTTGATAAAAATTATTTTTCATACCCATATGTCTGCTCAGTAACTTAATTATCATATCAACGTTTAAATATTATTTTAGCCCAGTATTTTCAAAATGTCTAATTTAATTCATGTACTTTCAATTTTTTGTTATTTTAGTCCTTATATTTATAAAACGTTCATTTTGATTTCTCTACTTTAAAAAAATAACTATTTTGATTCATTTATTTTTATTTTTATCTTAGTTTTTTCTATTATAATTTTAGCATGATATTTCATTTACTAAATTTCCTAAAATGTAGTCATAAATTTGTACTAAAGGATTTCCATTGTTTATAAAATTTGTATTCCAATTTTGCAAAATAAAAATCAAATTTGTCACTTTTTAAAACTATTGGAACCAAAACATAGGAAAGTAAAAAGATTAAAATAAAAAAATTGAAATAATAGTGATCAAAATTATGTTTTAAAACATAGTCCAAAATAAATCAAAATAAAAAATTATATATAAAGACCAAAATAGTATTTAAAAGTATTTACAAATTTAAAAACAAGACGCCCCACCAGAAAAACATGATTGAGGCATCCCTATGGAGTTTTATCTAGTTGCATACTTCATTTAATAGAATAGGCAATCATCATATCATATCCTATTATATGAACGTGATTATCATGGTTTGATCAAACATTTGAGACTATAAAAAATGGTTAGATTATAAATTTTAATCTCTCTATCATTTTCAATRTGTCCACGTTTACACATTATTTTAATTCAATGTAATTTTTATAATTTYAAAAGTTTCAATTTCACTTTACAAATTATCTCCATCATTACCATATTAATATTTTTTTATATAATAATAACAAATATTTTATCTTTSACTAAATTAGTTTAATGCATTAGAATTTAAAGCTAAGTAAAAGAAATAGAAGGAATGAATGATTTACGAAGATTTTCAGTATAATATGTGGGTCCAGATCGAAATCAATTGGTGATATAAGTCAATTAGCGCATASTATAAATAACTCCGGGGGCTGGAGTAAATTAAAATTTTTAAAACTTTAAGCATCTAATTAAATTATGTATTGGAAACAAATTTGTGACGGAAAAAAAAACCAAACTTGTATTTCAGAATACGGAGACAGCCCGAAGACGAAGAGGCCCTTATTGATCGGCCATCGCCGCGCCGAACGTTCTTGGTCGCGAATTCAATTCAAGGATCTCGCTCCTTCTCCCACGCAGATTCCTGGAGACAMCAACATAGATTTGGTTTCCGCATGTGGCTCCTCCATCAGCTTGAGATTCTTCAGCAGTATCCATCAAACGAGGGTTCACAGCCAGCATCGCCGACAATGTCGACGCGATTGGGGAAGAGATGAGGAACTGAGGCATCGCCGTCGTGGAGAAATGAATGTGAGCCATGCCACGGTTCACCCCGTCGAAGATCCCCCCACAACCGACGGCGCCGACGACGCACCCAGGCTCAGGATGAAGGACATGGAAGGAATGCCCGGCACGCGCGGTGGGCTTGCTTTGCGTCTCGCTCAGTTTGCGTTCGCGGCGGCGGCGGTGGTTGTCATGGCTACCACCAGCGATTTCCCTTCTGTTACTGCCTTTTGGTATGTCTCAATTTATTCTACTCGACTTGTAGCTTTTGGATCTAGGATTGGCTGGGTTGGATGGATCTTTTCAGGTCCATAAGAGAGAGTACTTTTTAGTAATTCAACTGTCGTTCGAACTAGATTTAATTTTTCAGTGAATTAGATTCATTTACTTCAGTTTAGTTCGATTTGCTACTTGGCTATGTAATTGTGATCAAATTTTGGGATAAGCTAGGGCCGAATTTTGAAGCTGATGAACAATCGCTCTCTCTGTATAATGTATTCATTGTGTTGTTGCCTATCATGCTGAAGATGCAATCCATGTCTATAAAATTAAATGGCAAACTCAAGTGGAGCCTTCAGTATGGAAGAGCTTGATGGCATATGGGTTCAGTAATCAATTGACCCACTGACCCATGAAATTTATCTCTTTACCGACCATCAATAATCATGGACCTCGACTAAGTAGTAAAATCCTGTGTATACTTGGAGCAGTTCATGGTCCTATTTTTGGATGCTGTGAGAAAAARACATAGGAATTATGAAGTCCTGGACCTATGAAGAATGTTGATAACCTGTTTAGATTGTTTCATGCTTTGTTGGCTGATGGTTATTTCCTATTGGGTTGGTCTCAGATTCCTTAGCTTTAAATTTTAGGTTTATCTTTTATCATTTACTTCATGTACGAGCTTGAGTTCTTAGTACATGCATCTACATCTTATCTTAGTCTTTGTGTGTGCTGTCCTTGAAGAAATTCACCTTCTGCTATTTCAGCTACCTTGTTGCAGCAGCTAGTTTGCAGAGTTTGTGGAGCCTCTCGTTAGCGTTTGTTGATATATATGCTCTATTGGTGAAAAGATCATTACAGAATCGCCGGATAGTCAGCTTGTTCACTATTGGCGATGGRGTATGTTAATAACAAAGTGTCAGATTTTGATTTTTGCATACTTTTCATCTGTAGATTCACCCTTACGTTCTCAAAYATTCTGGAAGCTGATTGCTGCATTACTAATTAGCTCAAGTTCATCTTTCTTGGGTTGGAATAATGGAATTATTGCGTTTTCAGTATGCTAGCATTAAGGCCGAAGATATTCTCTTAGGGTTGTGACTAATAAATGAACTTGGAAATGCTAGAGAAAGTTGATGCTGATTATTTTATTTAAATTCTTAGTTTCACATATGCAACTTGGTTTGCTCTGATGGAAATCTCCATTTCATGTTCTGGTCCCCAATGTGTCTAATTCTGTCATACTTGTATCCAGTTGAAGTTGGTTTGCTCAGGCTGAAAAACTATGTTGGAAGTTTCGAGTTATTAATAGCCGATGAAAAGATTGAATTATACTTGAAATTTTTGCTTTTATCTTTTCATTAGTATAACCACAAGGGCAAATAGCATCTTTCATTTCTTCTCAATGAAAGTAAGAAAGCAGTTTTGTTGCAGTTCAAAAAAAAGTGTTAATAATAAATAAAATAAGAGCAAATAGTAAATTGGACTTCCATTGTCGTTTCTTACATCGATTCTCGTGTGATAAGAATTTGAATACTAAGAGAACCTCTTAGAATTCCACAATTTCTGCAACCATTTTTTTCCAACCAATTATGAATGATGTGCTATATTAGACTTGTTCTCTCGAATTTTACTTGTCTAGCAGTTGATACCCGACTGTTTTCTCCTGCAGATCACATCAACCCTCACATTCGCTGCAGCTTGTGCTTCTGCAGGCATCACTGTCCTTATAGACAACGATCTAGGTAGCTGCAACCAGAACCACTGTGTACAGTTTGAAACTGCCACGGCCATGGCATTCATTAGCTGGTTTACTGCGTTGCCTTCATTCTTCATGAACTTCTGGTCTCTTGCTTCCCGGTGAATTTTGCCACTATTAAAGAGAAGAAACTTGAAAGAAATTGGTTCACCCTACTTGTAACGCCCTCTGCTTCATTGTTACTGTTCCTCGCTGTTTTATGATATGATATTTTGTAGTAAATGCCCTGAGACTGAATCTTTATTATGTCAGTGTGTATAATTTGCATTTGAGGTGGTGAATGAATATGGGTGGTTTGATTTGGTTCTTGGTTCAACACTCTATCGTTACTGCATCACGATCCAACCACCATTGATTATATACAAACTGTTGTACACTGCTAAATTTGCTTCAGGCTAAGGTTCCAGTAATGCAACAAAATTTTCCATTCTTATCATTCAACAAAAGAATTTGCCATCGTCAGAAAATTTCCCCTGCCAGATACATCCTTATGATTCAAACCTGAGACTGATATATAGATAAGATATTACAAAAATGAAGAAACCCCTTCCTATTTTCTGAACTGTTACATAACTTTCAACAAGTTTACAGGGAAAAGAATCACAGAAACGACCAGTTGACGAAGGACAAGGCAAGACAGTGCACAGTAGACTCATCTTCTGCAAGGACTTTCCATGCAATGGCCTGTTCAAAGGAAGCATGGCGCCCCATCGTCGACATGCAGATTCCAGCAGGAATGTAAGCAAAGCCCTAAACAGGTAACAAGTAAGATTCAGTTTGTTTACAATTTGTCATCAGCTCATATATATCATTACATTTTCGTCACACAGCCACCCACGACGAGTTTGCTTCAAATTTTGATGAATCAGGTGGATGAAATGAAGTGAAAGTCAACTATGGGGGTAACCAACCTGGTGCATTAAGTTGGAAAAATCAGCAGAGAAAGCCCTGCGGGCAGAATCACCAAGAATCTTATCCAAAGTGATGTCTTGTAAGGCAACTAAGGTTGTCTCCAACATGTCAAGTCCTGCTTGGTTTGCAAACATGAACACTGGGGGCAATGACTGCAAAACCAACCAAAGTGAATGATAAATCACATTGTAATTCTCAAAACAGCCACACCAGACATTATATTATGTTTATTTGGTTCATATTTTTGTTTGTTTTTTCTTTCTTTCTTTTACCTTAAGGGAACAGCACAGAAATGCATCCTGATGAGTCCATAGATTTTTCAACACCGAGTCATTATCCACACCCTCTGATGGCACCAATTCTGTTCCCGTATGGCATCTGTGAGAGTGAGAGTGACAAAGAAAGTCAATTTTACATGTTTTTTTTAGAATATTATATCACAGATGCGAAGACTTTTACAGGTCTTTTTTTAGAATATTATATCACAAAGACTCGCTACCGGTCTTTTTTTAGATTATTTATATCACAAAGACTCCCTTTGAATGGTAAGTGTGATAATTTTTAATAAAAAAAACTTTCCTCATGAAGATTTAGTAGAAAATTCTGGGAAGATTTAGTAGAAAATTCTTCCTGAATTACTGCGTGGTCAAGACAAGTGGACCATGAAGGAATAA
>NW_019104582.1:409923-471753 GCF_001995035.1 Momordica charantia
TTTTTTTTTTTTAAAGAAAAAGGTTATATTCTTAAATAGTAAGTATTCTTTTTTTCTTTAAAGAATAATACAAATATAGCAMAAAAAACTTTTAAGGAGTTTGCTACTTAGGGGGAAAAGAAAAATCAAATGTAGTGCTTCTTTTAAAAATACATACCACGGATAATGAGTGTCTTTGCMTGTCTTCTAAATTGTTTTCGGAGAAACTAAAAGTTAGTTAAAACATTAAACAGTATTTTTAAGTACTTTTTTAAAATTTTTTATCTTTATTTTATAATCAAAGGTAATTTAAGTGCTTTTAGATAAGACATTTTATTAATCTTCTTGCAAAACAAATATTTCACTTAGAAATACTTTTCTCAAAACACATTCCAAACTGACCCACGGTTTGGACGTCTTGTATAAGTCTATGATTTGAGTGTTATTACACTTCTAATAAGTCATTTAATAGAAACACGTAATAAATACTACTGAGACAAGTGTTTGAGTTCATATATAATAACCAAAAGGTTAAAAAATATATTYGGTCCCTAAAGTAATAATTTAGTCCTTAAACTTTAATTTGTAATGATTTAGTCCCCGTATTTTCTCTAAAGTAATAATTTAGTCCCTGAATATTAACTTGTAACGATTTAGTCTCTGTAATTTAACATTTGTAACAATTTAGTCCCTATCGTAAAAAAATTTATTAAAATTAAGTGTCAAATTTAACAAAAAAAAAATTCAAGATAAGGACTAAATATTTACTAGTTTTAAATTACAATGACTAAATTGTTACATGYTAAAGTTCAAAAGCTAAATTGTTATCAATTTGAAAGTACAGRGACTAAATTGTTACAAAATAAAGTTCAAGGACTAAATTGTTACTTTAGCGAAAATACAGGGACCAAAAGTGTTTTAAAACCTAACCAAAAGAGAGAATTTAAAACTTCTGTTCAATTAATAAAAAACCAACAAGGACAAACAATTTTTTAACCCAAAGTTGAGACGGAAATAATATTTTCTTTTAAAAGTTGAGAGATTAAAATAATTTAAAAACCAAAATAAAACCAGTAAAAAATTTTAAGACCCAAAATATGATTTTAAACCAAGAAAATGTAGGAAAGGGAAAGAACCTGTAGCTATGGCAGATCCATTGAGCCAGTGTAAGGGCTTCTGGACAAGCAGATGATAGTTTCGGTTCTCGGGGCAAGCTTAATCCAGAGGGAGATATGGCGACTGCAACCCTCTGCACGGCAGAGACGACACTCCGAACATACTGTCTCGCCATTGCTGCAACGTCGTCCTGCAGGTTGCTACCGAACGGGAACTGGAAAGCGATGGTCAAAACCGACCTGAAATTATGAGAAGTTGATGCAGCAGCAGAATCTTGGGGAGCATATGAGCCAAGTTCAAGACTTGAAGTAAGATCTAGAGTTCTGTTTGAGTTCCATGCATCTTTTGGGTCACCCTGAATGATTAAACCAAACAAAAAAGGAACATGTTGRTCATGGGGATCAGACTTCAGTGAGAAAAAGATTCAGCAAAAGGGTGAACAATTATATCAGAAAGGGAATAATATATCTCGGTTTTTCTTTTAATTTACGTCAGGTGATCTCGTTAACTAACTGGTCTAACTATGACATTTGATGTTAGAAAACTCGACTCGAAGAATATCGTAAAGTGTTTCGTGAATCATCAGAAAGAACACTTTTGAAAGCAAAATGTCCTCAGAAAGCAGTTCTCAGTGTAAGGAAATCAAAGTTTAAAAGGGAAGTTATAAAGGAAGAGAAAAAAAGGTAAAAAATTTATGTGATTTTTTTTTTCCAAATTAAATATTCAAAATTTGTATATTATATTTATTTTTCGATATTCATTATCCATTTTATAGGAAAAAATAATACTTTTATCTATGTTTTTGAAAAAAACCGGAAACAGAATAAGAAACTTGATTTTAATATTTTTAAAATTTCTATACAATCTTGGAAACATTGTTAAACATGAAGAATGAAAAATAGAAACAGTTACTAAATGCTTGTGGCTTTCAAACATCGAAAATGAGAAACATGAAACGGAACGATGTTAGACGGGTCCAGACTAACCACTAAATTTTCCTATTTGTTCTAAAAAGTTGAAAATCAAACATATTCCAAGATGGAAAAACCAGGTTTACACAACAATTTTACCCAAAAAAATGGATTTTAATAATTTTGAACAGGTGAAACACAAAAAATGCATGAGATTAGATAAAAAGAAGCACAATTGAACTCAACTGTTTTAGAATGCAATGGGATGATCCTGAAACCAGAAGGCAGCAGCACAGCATCATCAGGAAACATCTCATCAATCGGAGCAAACACAAGTTCGGAACACGCCCCGACCGCATTCTCATCTATTCCAGTACACATCTGCCCGACACAAGAATCAAGAGAGAAATTAAACTCACACACACAACAAACTATCAGAACTCTTCTTAGCAAGCTATTGCAGTTGATTGGCCTCCCGATCCAGGGGCAAAATCGGAGAGATTGAAAAGACGGTACCTGCAAGAGATGGATGTCCCCGGACATAAAAGCATCTTCTTGAGCAAGAGGGTGGCTTTCAAGCCTCACAACTTCAAGCAACTGGATGAACATAAGAGAAATACTAATAAACTTCAAGCAACTGGATCAACAAAGATAAAACTAAGTTAATAGATCGTCGTATACCTCTTCTTGTTCAATTGTATGCCCGAGCGGCATGATGATTTGGCTCCCCGTAAACCTGGTCGGTCTCATTCCCGGGTAAGCATATGAACCGGTTTTCAATGAAGCAGCAGAATATGCATCGGCGTTGAAATCAGCCCACTCGGAACGATGCTCTCTCAAGAAGCGAATTAGAGCAATGGGAGGAACATTCTGAAAGGGAGACCATAATTAACGAACTCATTTAACTTACAACCAAACAAGAAATCCACTGATCTGTACCAAAATTGGTCTGATTTAGAAATCATAACAGTAGAATGTTCAGAAAGGTACGTAAGCTTCAAGTTAATAGCTGTTTGGAAACATCCCTGACCAGATAAATATGCCTATAATTTACGACTATTTCAGTTCCTACAATTTCAAAAGTTGATTGACTGCCTACCTAGAGTTGCATGGAATCCCTCAAAACGTCTTATTACCCAATGTTAACCGTTACTTCGTTATGTTACACATTTTCTTTAGATATAAGCTTATCACCTCTCTCCATCACATCTAAATGAAACGTGTCCGGTAAGAAAATTGTTAACATCAGGGATTTCTGGGGCATGGAATAGAGATTGCCGTGCTATGATGGAATGGAAGAGATTCTTATGAATCCTTCCTATCGAGATAGGATTTAATCCTTCGACATGTGTGTTCTTTTTGGTATTTTATGGGTATTTTGCTGGAGAGATGGTAGGATTTATCGAGAGGTTGAAGGACTAGAGAGGTTTGAGATGTGGTTAGGTTCAACTCTTCCCTTAGAACGTCCATCCATCTCTAAGCCGTTTTATAATTCTAGCTAGGCCTTATTCTTGTGGATTGAAAGTCTAATTTTGCACAATTAGATTTAGAACTCAGGCTGGCTTTTTGTGTTAACAAGGATAACGGCAATAACGTTTTGGGAGATTTAACTAAATCAGGATCTCGAAGACCCTATTGAGACCAAGCATAAAGTATAGGTACAAAAATGGTAAGTTTAACAAGGGAAATCCTTTAAACATACTTGGAGAAGCATGGAAGCCTTTGCACAAAGGATTCCCCCATGGAATGCAAGAGAATTGACTGGATCATATGATGTATTTAAATTCTTGCTTGAATTTATGGCAAGGGTCACATCTTCAGCTCCATCACAATTGATCAAAGACCACCCATCATCATTAAATCCATTGACAGCATCATTAAATCCTCTACAAGAAGATAATAAAGGAAAAGATCTTCAAAGTGTTCTTATTCCAACCATGTTAAAGTTAAGGGGAAAAATGCATAAGAAACCTTCATCTTGTGGAAAAAAAAAATCACATATCTACCTGCTCAATCTTTGGCTAAAAGTTCGAAGAACGGCCGGTTGCCTGCCTAGACTGTATACTACTTCACCACTAGTCTCCTGAGCAATTTGCCTAACGTAACGAAGAGCCTACATGTTGAAAGTCAGGGCAAGGAGATGATTAAAATTCAAAGACTAATCGAATGCTCAAAAAGGCCTTAGTGACAATATCGAACAATATTGAAACATATCTGAATTTACTCACTGCTATAGTCATTTTCTGGGCCACGCCCTTTGACGACTCGTAAAGCGGTCGTACTACCTCTGGTACACTCCAGGGCTATTGAATTATACAGTTGCTTAGCGATTTTGCCTCCTGAAATAGTATTTATAAAGTGAAAGCCGAAAAGTCAAACCTCAAGATTTAGGTGGTCTACAATGTGGATGATTGAACCTCCACCCTCGCACGGACGAATCAAATAGCCACTGGGAAGCATTTCAGCTCTCACAAACTGAGCGGCAGAAGCAGCATTAGGCCCAGTGCCAGATCCGGACAGAGATCTTTCACAAACCTGAAGGGGAAAAACTAAACTAAACACATACAATATGGGGGAAAAAAAGGATATCAAATGTAGAAAAGGAGGCGCTTTTACCACAAGATTGCCATTTTCCAAAGTTCTGGTGTATCTTAGAGTCCAAAAATCTCGGGCAGGCGCTAATGTCGTAGGAGCGTAAACCTAAAGTAATAAGTCAGCCCATCATTGATTCCCTCTAGAACTATGTCACTAACTAGCTAACAGAAAAATTGTAATAGATGTCCATAACCGAGTTCACCTGTGTATAAACAAGTTCGATCGTCCCTCCATTACCAGTGGGGAATGTCGTAAAGACTTCAAGGCTTCGGCAATCACGGAACCAAGATGGACGATCTTTTAGGATCTCTGTAATCTGCAGAAGTACTATCGATTTTGAGCAAATATATAAAACTCACAATATTTACAACCATAACATACACATTTTTTGAGCAGTAGTATGAGGATTTTTGCTCACTTCAAAGTTTTCTTATCTAAAATAAAATAAAGTAGTATGAGGATTCATGCCTTCATGGGCTCTAAACTGACAAGACCACAGGCTCGAGCAGCCACTCCACTGCAACTTTGCGAAATGGCAAAAATTCCCACCGAATCCGGACCAGGCTGAACGAAATATATCCACAATTAACGAGGCTTAACAAGGCTATTAAGCAAAGGAAAGCCAGATTATGAACAACATATGAAAGTAGTGGGAAAAGACGGGGCAAAAACTCGAACCTTCATCCCAGGCATCTGGACCCAATCGACAGCAGTTCCTGTAGCCTTTGACAGGAAGGCTGCCAAAATCTCCTCTGCAAAAGACAGGAGTCTGCGATAATTGTAACAGATTAGAAAAAAGAAGAGTAACCACACAACTCGTTGAAGAACACAAGAAATAGCATAAAAAATGTCTCTAGAATTACCCAGCAGGGTTACTAGCATCTCTAAGTGAATGCTGAGGGGTGGCAGCCACTGAATCACAGCTTGCATCAGTAGTTGTCGCTGCCGGTGCCTACAAAACAAATGCAATTCTAAACAAGCGACGAACTATCACCTGAAAACACAATAATCCAGAAGTATACCGCTCGTTTTCGAGCTATCGTTTCCTTAAAACTTCACAACTAGACAGCCTATTTTCAAAGTGAAATAAGACAATAAGCACAGAATCGTTCAACGGTAAGAGAGATTACACAAGTAAGATGATGATATTATCTCAGAAAAACAAAAAGTAGAAACAGGAGGAGAAAGGCATACATTAGCAGTTTGCAAATGTTGCCGCATACACCCATTTTCACTGACGAGCTGAGACACTTGTTTCTGCAACCGATCATTCTCCTCCATCAACAGCTTGTTCATGGCCGTCAGTTTACTGTTCAGTGACTGTAAACGAGAAGCCTCTTTCCTCTGCTTCTCTCTACACCTACAGGACCAACCAAACCCCCCATCATCCTTCTAACTCCCAAAAAAAAGCAAACACAAAAATCCAACTTTTTCTTTTTTGATGAGAAGCCGAGCTTTCGTCGAGGCAAAATGAAAGAATACAAAAAGGCATACAAAAGGAGAGCCCAAGCATACAAAAAGGAGCTCCACCTCAAAATAATAAGACCGAGAGGATAAGAACACAACTCCTTAGAAACCGACACCCAAACAAAGGCATTAAACCTAACAAACACGCCCAAACCTCCTCTCTTCAATAACTTTCCAAATCCCTAAAAATCCTATTACTCCTCTCAATCCAGAGGCCCCAAGAGAACCACACTACCACAAAATCCTGCCTCTATCATGAAAGGGAGATTCTACAATGGAGAATCAACTTCACAACAATCGAGATTCTAGTAAAACCAAAATGCACTGAAAATGCCATTAGTATACCATTTCAAAAGAAGAAAAAGAACAAACACGAGAACCCCATTAACAATCCTTCTCATACCTGCGGTTCTGGAACCAGACTTTGATCTGCTTTGGCTCGATGTTGGCCAAAATGGGGCAATCGCGAACCAGCTGCTGGCGGCGCAAAGAGCTCGGTTTAGGACATTCCGCATAGACTCGCTCCAGAGCCTCCACTTGCTCCGCCGTGTACCGGACGTACTTCCCGGAGCTGTCAAGGTGGCCGTTGATACCCCCATCGCCACCCTCTCTGTGATGGGCCATAGCCATGGCCATTTCCCCCAAATCGAAGCTCTAAAACCTCAAACACACAGAAAAATGGCCTTGGTAAACTCCGCCAGGTGTGAAATGGAAAAGCTAATGAGACAAAGTTGGAGAAGAAAAAATCACAACAAAAATCTGTTGGGTTTTCTCTTTTCTTCCTCTTCCTCTCCCCCTTTTCCCCCCTTTTCTGTTTCTGAAAGAACTGAAAGCTTAGCAATAGAGAATCGTCAAGCTTCGACCATGGTTTCACATAACTTTTCTTCCTTTTTTTTCTCTCTTTTGGCTCCAAAAATTTCCCAGAAAGTTCCAAATGCTAAAACCTCAGATTCCTCGCTACTTTTAGAAACCCCCAACCCCCTCTCCTTGCCTCCCACTTTACCCCAAATCTCCCAAATTCCAACACCCGCTTAGATTACCAAAATCCCACTTCGTATTCCCAAAAATGTATAAGCTCCAACTGAAGAACTAAAACTTCACCCAAAAACCACTTCAACTCACACTAAAAAAAAAAAAAAACTCCTCAAGACTATCGATTGAAGAACAACCCACCAATTCCGCAGAAAAATCGAACAGACCCATGAAACATTAAAGAAGAAAAGAGCAACAGACCCTCTTCAGGCGATTAAATTACAACTCCAAAACTCTCACAAATATATAATATGCATATAGAGAGAAAGAAGAAAGAGGGAAAGGGTCTGGTATGGAATGGTGCAGTTGCAGAGAATCAGAGATGATCCAGTTCTTCAAGGTCGCGAAAATGGGTTGAATTTCCTTTTTTCTTTTAAATCTTATTTTGAATTTCCTTTTTCTTGAGTTTCGTCGCTGTCGATAGTGTTTGTTTGAAATGACATGATAGACAGGTAGCTCTTAGGCCCCTCCGTCAATCTGTCTTTCAATTCTTTGACAGAAGAATGACAAAAATCTTTTTATATAATAACATTCTTCTATTTTTTTCTATTCTTTTTCAATGTTTTTCTTTTTCCTTTGTTCTTCATGTTCAAAGATCTCTTTTGAGGTTTTTTTTCTTCTCTGATCCTCTTGGCCGTCGACTTTCCAGATTTCTCAAAGAGATGGCAAAAACCATCTATATATTGTTGTAAAAGTAGTTCAATTTTGGAGTTAGAATAATAAAAGAAAAGTTACCTTAATGTCATTTTTTTAGTTTTTTTTTTTGTTACTCTATGTTTGATAATTGATTTCATCGATATTGGATCATTCCGGTTTAAAAGTTCAAGAATTAAAATAAATATTTCAGAGTTACGGCATCAAATTAGAATAAATTTGGAAGTTTATAATATTTTAAAAATTTTAAATCAAAATGGGATAGAATCTAGACTTATCAATTATTTAAAACTGAACTAAAGAGGGAAAATTATGATATGCTTTCAAAACATATTCCATTAATTAATTCAACACGCCTAGTGGGCCTCGAACCCACAATCGCCTGATTAGAAGTCAAACGCCTTATCCATTAGGCCATAGGCGCTAGTACATGCACACATTCTTATAAAATTAAAACTAACTTTTTCTCAAATACAACTAGAAGAGAGAGATCGAACTTACAACTTCTTGATTTGAGATGTATGTTAATTATCATCGAACTATGTTTGTTTTGGCAAATTAAAACTAACCTTTTTAAACTCAGGCCACATTCTTATATTTTTAATCAACATTAATGATCTTCAACATAATAATTTAAAAATATAACACATATAAGTCAAGATTTACTTTAAAAGATCATTAATGATTTATTAAATTATAAATGTAGTTTACAAATTTTGATGGTAGTGTTTATTTAGTTTCTAGTACTTGAAAAGTTGCAATTACATCTATTTGAGCATGATTAATAAAATGATAACATATCAGATTTATTACATAAATATTGATTGCTCTCGCATGATATAGAGAATCAATGATAAACTAACATGAACATAATTCAACTGGTTAATGTATTACATACTTTTCTTTAGGTTGAAGATTCGAATCCTCCACCTCTCACTAAAAAAAGGTTAAAAAATAATTTTGGTCACTGTATTTTCATTAAAGTAACAATTTAGTCCCTGAATTGTAGTTTGTAAAGATTTGGTCAATGTACTTTCACATTGATAACAATTTAGTCCTTGAATTTTAGTATGTAATAATTTATTCCTTGTAATTTAAAGTTTGTAATAATTTAGTCCCTATAGTAATTTTTTTGGTTTTGTTAAATTTCTTATATACATAAATAGATTAATCGATAAGGGGCCAAATGTATTTATAAATTACAAAGACTTAATCGTTATATGATAAAAATCGACACTTAATTTTGAGAAGACTTTTCATGGTAGGGACTAAATTGTTACAAATTTTAAACTATAAGGACTAAATTGTTACAAGTTCAAAAACTAAATTGTTAGCAGTTTGAAAGTATAGGAACTAAATTGTTACATACTATTCAACGACTAAATCGTTACTTTTATCAAAAGTATAGGTACCAAACATATTTTTTAACCCATAAAAAACAAAAATAAAAATGTACTTCTATTAACCCGTGCACAATTGAATCGATTGAAATGTTTGTCTTTCTTATCGAACCATGCTCGGATTGAAATATCCATATCTATTTATGCTGATATTTTTCTTTATAATCCTCCTAGGTTAGACTTGTGCAACTAAATGTCCCTCTCTACTAATCTTTATTTACTTGAACATGTCACCTTTCACCAAACCAAAATTCTGTTTGGTTAGTTTTCTACCCTAAAATTACTTTATAAGTTCATCTATGTTACCACATTAAGACTTTCCAGAGCCTCCAAATTTGACCTTACAAAGTATAACTCAACCAAAATTTAATAATGTCTTAAAAGACTCTAATAAGTAATATTAGTCTATGAAATTTGTCAATGTATGAAAAATAAACATATACATACAGATGGGCTTATTTGACCAACAACCTAGTAATTAATTAGTCATCATTTAAAAAAAAAGTGCTCAACCTTTTTAAGTTCATATTCGAAGTGCATAACTTTTTCCTATCGTTTGACTCAACTTAGAAAATCTACGATTCAACTAAAATTCGACCATATTGTAATTAGACATAGCTCAACTAGTTAATCTTACCTCCACATGATATTAAACTGATAAAGAAAGAAAAAACTAAAACTAATAATTTTCGTATAATAATATGTTGTAAAGACTCAAAATATTTTGTCTATGAAATCAGCGACCATAGGAGAGTTTTTAGGACTTATAAAGAGCAAATAATGACTAACTTTAAGTTAATTATGAAATGATTTTAAATGATGCGTGACTAAATATGGATTCACTTTCTACTAAATGTAGATTTATGCTATAATACTTCTTAAAAGTTAAGCATTAATTTAAAATGACCAAGATTAAACTCGAATAAATTGTATTGAATTAAGCCGATAATACAAAGCATAGACAAACAACTTTATAAGCCCAAAAAGCTATAGAATGATGGGACCAAAACCCATATGTATCATACAATCTCCTCAAAGCATACAATATTTTAAGTAATAGTACATGCAATAGAATTATTTCCTTATCAAAGGAACAAAAACTAGAACAAAGAATTTGAGTCAAAAAGAGAATTACACACATCTTTTTCGCACTCAAAATTGTAATAATGGAGCACAAATCTTTGATTTTGTAACACTTTTATAGTTTGTGAACGAGTTTGAAGATCTGGATCAATATTTTCACCTAGTATATTTGCACTACAGTGACTAAATTATTACATATTAAAATTCTGAAATCAAATTATTATTAATTTGAAAGTACAAAATAAATCTAAACTTTGAAGAATATATACTTAATTTATAGAGACCAAAGCTTATATTAAAAGATTAAGTACTCATTTGAGAATTAATTAAAAGATTAAGTACTCATTTGAGAATTAATTAAAGGATTAGGATATGAATTATATATTTTCTTAAAAAAAGAAGTAATTGCTGAAAAATCGTTTATCTGGCGAAGACTTAGGCTTTATAGATTATAATTATAAAAATCTTTCCGCCGCAGAGCGTCAGCGAGGAGTGGATTTGATTTTGGAAAATGAAAAAAATAAAAAAAAATAAAAAAAAGAGTGTCAGATATTTTTGTACACCTCACAGTACACGTGGCATGATCTGGTTGATGTAAGATTTATATTTAGGAGGAAAAGAAAAGTTGAATTTGGGCGGTAGCAAAATTTTCCAACCGCTTTTCGCACGCGTGAAAAGTAACTTCACATGCTTTCCACGATTCCACGTGAAATTAATTTTCTTCCTAATAATCTTTGAATAATAAATGCCCTTTTTTTCCAATTCCTTATTATTTTTATTTTTATTTTCAAAAAGGATTTACGTGAATTTATAAGTTTAGTATCTCATGATGATTTTCTCATTATTTTGTAATGTAAACTTTTGATTTTTTTTCCTATTACTTATTTATTTGTTTTTACGTGCGATATGTTTGGTGTGTAATTTTAACTTAATATAATGACCAAATTTATACTATTTTTCTTGAATTGGTTTTATGTGAAGAAACTAAGCATTCGTGTTTACTATCCAACACATTTGATAAAGTTTAGATTTTGTAAGAATTGAGGTTTTGTACCATAATTTGATAAAGACATGAACTTTCTATTAGGAGATTTTTTCTTTACTTATTTATTTCTTTGTAGTCATATTCAATTGAACAAATAACGTATCTCATGTAATAGAAATTTTATTATGCATTTAGTTATAATTTTGACCTCGTGAAAGTTTACTTTTTTTTTTCTTTTAAAGTTTTGCTTTATGATGTTTAAAAAGTTTTATTTTAGATTTGAATAAGTTTTATAATTCTTTTGACGTGAATTCGAACAAAGTTTAATGATTAATGTATTTATATTCGAACACTCCAATAATATATTAGATAAGTGTAAGTTAGTTATGTCATTAGGTATAATTCACCGCTCATAAACTAATTATGTTAACGTTTCATAATTTAAATAACAAATGATTTCTTACACCTTCCATCAGCTTCAAGTCCCTCTAACTTCGGTTTTTAATTTTATTTTGTTAGTTTTTTTACACTCTCGAGCTATTTTATTTTATATATTTTGTTAATGGTATAAACACACATGACCAAGTGAACCGAAACTTGCCTAATTTTTCAATTTTCTTAAAAAGAAAAAAAAATCATACAATTCATGTTTCTTTCATTTCTTATAGAAAAATAGAAAACTTTCTTTATATAAATATGTTAATCATTCTAAAGGATTGTACTCCCACCCTATTTTTCTTATCATATATATTCTTTCAAAATATGTATATATATACACACACACATATATTTTGTCTCTTTAACTTAATTGCATTTGTAATTCCACAACTTATTTTTATTTTCAATTTATATGTTGCCATTATATATAAGTAATATCTTTACTATAAATTATTGTACCGATATATTTCTTTATTATCTATAAACCATTTATTTTTCGAAATTAAATTGTTATTATTTTATATAATTTTATTTTTAATTTTGCATGTGAAAGCCCACGATTTTAGTGGTTAAGTGCTGTCTCATCTTGAAAAAAAAATTATTTTTTAAAAGTTTGAATCAAAATGAGTGATAATTTAAAGACTAATTATCTAATAATTAATATATAATATTATAATTTACATTTTAATTTTTTATATAATTAATAAAAATATTTTTAGATTTTTAATTAATGGTAAAAAACTATATAATTTTTGTAAGTAAAAATTTATACTTATTATTGGTTAACTTGTAAATTATTGTTACTAAATTATGAAATTTCTCAACGAAAATGCTGGACTAATATCCTATATATGTTATATAAATATCTAATTAGAAAATGCTACAAAAATGTCTAATTACATGGGAAAATTCCCAACAAATATAGCGGTGGACAATATTGATTATTTTGGATGGTAGAATGAGATCTTTCTCCATTGACATTTACAGTGGACCTAAATTATTATTATTTATTATAAATTGACGTGACAATGGTGGGATTGGACCAAACATTTTTACGTTGGAAAGAAAAATAAACTATCATTGGTTTAAAATTTTGGTCAAGTCTAAATTAATATATACAACGATCAAGATTTCATATAATCTGAAACATTACTGTAAAAAAAAAGAAATCTATAATTTTGAAACGAAAAATCACTTCAATTACCTGAAAAAACACGTCATCACTATAACACACTAAATAAAATAAAAAGGAGTAAGATTTCCAAATACACACAATTATCTAAACATATTGTTCTTTAAATCCATTCCGAAACAAAATCTTATATACCTTTATCTTTTTAGTTCAACAGTACGTGAGGTGGAGATTCGAAGCTCTGACCTTTTGATCGAGAATATATGTCTTAACTAGTTGAGCTACGTACATGTTGATACAAAATCTTATTTCTAAGTAAATTAAACTGGAATGGGTCCCTATTCGAGCAATTGCGCTAGTCATAGCGTTGTTGAACCCAGACAACAAACCCTAATTATATTGATACACTGAGTAAGCCACACAACATCGATCCTGAAAAAAAAAATAATAAAAAATGAAATGGAATTGAGTTAGTGGGTTTGAATGGGAATTTGTTGTCCAAAGTGGGGTTGAATTCATACCTACCAATGAGATTCAAAGCAAAAAGAGAGTAGTAATAGTATAGTATGGTACTAGGAAAGAAAAAGAAAACATTGATTTATTTGGATCTCTCATCATAGGAAACTTTGGATTCAAATCTTATTTTTTTTCCTTCAAAAAGCCAAGAAAGTTTCCCCAATATCCCCTTCCAAAGGCTTTGAATTTCTTTCCCTTTTCCAAACCATTCCCCCAATCACACATACCCAATTTTGCCCTATACCCAATTTTGCCCTTTTACCAAGTTACAAATCAAGTAAACAATTTGACTTTTTCTTTCTCTCTATTTTTGCAATACGAACACGATGGGCAAGAAAACCCCGCTCGTATTTTTTCAAAATGGAAACGAAAGAAGATCGAAAGTCGAGGTTCAGAACATTCGTTTTTTGTTGTTGTTGTTGCACAAAATGGATTCATATCACTGAAGTGCGTTTGGAGTTGAAGTTGATCTCACCTCATGAACTTTGTTTTTAGTGGTGAAAAAAAAAATTATCGGCCACTAATGATTTACAATACACGTCAAGAATCTTTACGCACAAATATAGATATATCTTTTTCGATGTAATAACGTGTTGAAGATAAAAGACAAATGATGAGAAATACCAAAGTCAAATAGATGTTTTTCTTTGGCTTTAATCGACGATTCTTTCCCTTTGTCTCCTCTACCCTTTCTCTCTCTAACTAGTTTTACCCTCTTTCTCTCTCTAACTTGATTTGCTTTTAAGATATGATTGCTCTTCTCTATTGGGTGTGGAGAGTGCTCCCATTTGCTTTTGTCACACCAGCAGCCATGGCTTTTTTTTTTCTTTTTTTTCTTATTTTTATTTTTTATTTTTCTCATAGGAAAGGAATATTGATTGCAAATTGGGCCCCATTTTGGGTCCAATCCAGTGGGCCCAATATGTCTTGGCCACCTCTCCATTCATCTCATTCCCTTTTAATAATGTTTGTTTTTTTGTAAAATTATTAGAATGCTGACGTGGCAAATTCCTAGAGGTTGGGCGTTGTTCAAAGTGCCTATTTTGACCCCCACTAATCAAGTCTACCAATAATTTCATTTTTCAAACTCATCTTCTTTTAATTATATATATAGTCTCTTAATTGATGGGATTTTATCCCTCAAAAGTTGTGCCTCTTTTTTTTAATAAAAAAATTTAACTATAAAGTTAAGTGGGAAAAAAGAATTCTTGATTTCTTACTAAATATATATGAATTTCTTATATATCATTAAATATAATAATAAGAATCATAAGATGTTGCTCATCTTGTTTTGAAACAATATTATCCATTTTGGGCTAAAGTTGGTAGGATTTTGTAATTTTGATTTGTGTTTTACACAAAACATCTGTTACGGACTTACATACATAAATCTTTAACATTAAGAACACTATTATCGTTAAGAAAAATGTCTCACTTGATATATAAATTATTGTAGTACGAGTATTTTACTAGTTTCTAGTTTGATATTAGCTCTCAACCAACTTTCTCTAATTAAAGCGTCTCCCAATATTTCTCCGTGCATTCTAGACATTCATATTCAATTATCTACTTGACAAAATCTTTCCAACCAAATAAAGTGTAATTATATCATCAATTATACGATCGAACTCAGGTTTCTACTTCAACTTAAAAGCTCTCCTATTCAATGGTCAAATTTAACTTTTAGTTGATCCACGGCTCTGTCTATATCTATTAAAGTCAAAGGCTTCCCATCCTATACTCTCATAGCCTTATAGAGACATCAAAATCTCACACTAGACACAAATCCTCATTTAGATAGATTTCATCTTTAAAATTAGAATTTCCATAAAATTCACTTTCTACTATACTATAAATTGTTTCATCCCAAGCGCACGTTTAAATTACTCTAATTTATCCCCATATCTCTAACAAAAACAAAACACGGAATGACTAAAAAACTAGAGGTTCCTCTCTAATAAAAAAAATTAAGGTTTTCTCTCGAGAGTTGTCAAACCACCACCCTGTTCAAAATCACTAAGTACATTTTCATTTATTCAAACCCTAATCAATTAATGCAAGTAACTATCTAATGTAATTTTTAATCTAGCACAAACATCATATTGACCCACTATAATTAAGACTTATTTGTAGCCTTTTGAGTAATGAAAATAGAGAGAAACAACTCTACAATTAATGTTATTTATTACATTTAATTGATCATAATGTTTATACCCAAACTTTAAATAAAAATTTGATGGGTGAAACCAAGACTAAAAAGATTCTTTTTTTTTTGGCCAATGGGTAAATAAGGAATAAAAGAAAAGGGGTTTGGCAATGATGATGATATATGCATGTTAGCATTCACTATGAACCCAAATCATTACACACTCTTCCATCTTTTGGTTTCCTCCTTTTCAAGAAAGGGAAAACTATTCTTCATTATTAGTTTTGGGACCTCAAAATCCTATTTCAACTACAACCATTAACTTATTAAATAATGTAATTAGGGCCTTTGATACCCGAACATAGTTCAATAGATAAAACTGTATTTATTACCCCTTTAAATGTTGATACTTCAATCTCCCATCTCTAACCAAAGAAAAAAAGAAAACGACGACTATATTTGGTACCCTCAAACGAAATACAAGCTATACAAACTTATATCTCTTAAAATTGGTCGTGTGCTAAATTTTTAAGGAGTTTTTTTTTTCAGGCAAATCTCAGGCAAATCTCAAAAAGTAAAAGGGTTTGATAAACATTTTGTTTTAACTTTGTCTTGCGTATTTATTTGCCCTGGAATATACTTTTTAAAGACGTTTTTAAAATTTTAGCCAAATTTTGAAAACTCGTTTTTTAATTGAAATTTGACTAAGAATTCAAATATATTTGAAAGATAATGCCAAAGTAAGCATAGCCTAACGATGATATACATCTAAATTATGAGTTCGATCCCACACCCCCACATGTTGTACTAAAAAAAAGAAGAAGAAGAAATTGAGAGACAGTAGGCATAAGTTTTAGAAACAGTAAACTAATACAAAACTGTTATTAAACGGGACTTAAATTTTCAAAATTGATATGATTTCAATATGCTATAACACAAAGAAATATGTTGAGTACATAAGCATAGTTCTTAAATACAAAAACACTATCAAGCACAGTTAATTACAGGTTATTGTACAAATCATAAGCACCCATCTCTTTTAACAAAGAATTTATCCCTTCAAATTTCTCCAGCCACTAGAAATTCTACTCAAGTATGCATTTTCACTACTAACCAGCATGCCAATTCGATCAATCAGTATGATGACCAAAAAGCTAATAAGAACAATTAGACACTTATGGGGCGTTTGACGTTGACCCACGGGTTCGGCATCGGTGACCTGAGTTTGTTAAGCCTGAGGTTGATCTTAGGACACTGAAAGAAAAAATCCAACCTAAGTTTAATTTGGGCATTCATAATTGGGAATTTTACTCTATCAGTTACTTGTCATCTCCATCATTGAAAAGCTGCTCATGAATTGAGGAAGATGAACCATCTCTTCCTTAGAATACTGCATTTTCTCCACCTGAAATACAAACATCATTCGTTTTCGAACAAAAATTTTCGATCCCGAATTTCAGCAACCATAGCATTCAAAAGGGAGCCACAACATGAACATCTTTGGAATCACTGTTCAGAGAAGATCAGCAAGTATATATGCATGAAAATGTTGAAATGCAGAAGATGGAAATGAAGGATCCCGAGCGACGGGCCGGGTTACTAGGACATCCTAATATATCCATGCATCCGAGGGCTTGTTGAGCCGATCTTGGGATGCAAAGATGGCATGAAAATGACAATAGAGTTCTTGGAGACGATAGGAAAACATGCCCAAAGATACTAATATATAAGTACATAAGTTGTGACACAGTTGCTGTTGAATGGCATTGCTGCTGCAGGGATGCTGATACTAAATTTTCCACCTCTCAACAACTCAAGTTTTAACCAAAAAAAGGGCAAAAAAAGATGAAAAGGAAAGGTTGACACTCAAAATAAGGTGCGGACAGGATGAGATAACCTAACTTTACTGCAAAACCATACGACAATCTCCTATGTGGTCTTCTAATGGTCCACCTCATCAAATTTTGAGTTGTTCGAGGTTCTCTAATGTCTTACTTTCTTGCTGACTGTTCGCCACTGCGGTTGTAGCTTGTTCTACTTCAGCAGGCGACGTAGTAGGCGGTGAGGGAGCGGGAATAACAGGAGGGTCTTCTTTTGGAGCAGCAGGAAAATCTTCTTTTCTAACTACAGGAGGATTTTCCTTCCGTACTGGGGGAGCAGCAAAAACAGGAACTGCTTGCCTAATAGAAACGGGTGGAGCGATTCGTACAGGAGGGACCCGAATTACTTGCTGTGGCGGTAGCTTCGATGGTTGTGGTAGTGGCGGGGCAGAATAAACGGGCATTGTTGTTCTTATTGTCACTGGTGGGGCAATACCATGGCAAGATGTCCTAAACTGCGGAACGGGAATATAAGAAAGAGCAGCTCCGGCACTGAACTTCTGGGGGCGGGTTCCCGAGCCTTCTAATGCAGGAGTTTGGGATTGTGGAATGGAGATTTTATTTGTTGAGAATGGAGCTCTGCTTCGAGGAGCTGCCTTTTGGCAAATTAAGGGAAGAATCTTTGATGTTGGAGCAGGGGGTCGTTGGGGACTAGTTGGCCTTGGACTTTGAATTTGAAGTTTTTTAGGGAATGGTATTGTAGCATTTGGATTTGACATAGCCATTTTTTCCTTTTGGCGATAATTCAACAAGGCTCGAGCTATAGTGATCTGCTCCAGCTCATCATTGTTTTCTGGTTCCGATGAAGAGCTTGCTGATTCTTTAGCCACTAGCCAAAATTAAAACAAAATCTCATCTCAGCACCAGAGCATAAAATAAATAGGCATAATGATGTAAATAATTTTCTTAAAAGTGAAATTATGCAACTTTGAACTTTGATCATGTATGCTAGCAATTGATATTATCTATTAAGAGGCAATTCATATTTTCAGATTCACATTAGAAAAACTGATTTGGCAAACTATTTAGGCTTGTTTAATAACCATTTCATGAGTTGTTTTATGTTTTTAAAAATTATGCTTGATTGCTACAATTTCATTGGTATGTTTTTCACCTCCCTTGAAAACACAAACAAAACCAAGTTTTTTTAGAAAAACTTGTTTGGTGTACAAAATTTGGCTTAGATTTTGAAAATGTATTTCAAAAGTAAATAATATAACAAAGAAATGTATGGGTGAAAATGGTGTTTCTTAAGGCTTAATTTTTATAAACAGAAATAATAAACGAAATCATTGTCAACTAAGACGTTAAGTTTTATACATGGTAGAAGCACATCAAGAATGGGATATCATAGCTTTCATAGGAATGGGAAATAATAGCTGTAAAACAAAGAACACTGCCAAAACATGTCTGCAAAGTATTCTTTTGAATGCCAATCTCCATGTTCCAGCAGATATAGTATAGCTATCATATACAAGAGGGTTGCATTATTAACTTGCACAAAACAAAATAAGATGATGTCTATTCTCTTTTTAGCTCTGAACTTACATATGGTGAACATTAAAAAAAACTCACATTGTTTTAAGGCCGACCAAGCTGCCATTGCAGCATTCTTCTCTGCTTGTTTCTTGTTCTTGGCAGGTTCTCCAGTAAACGTTATTCCAGCCAATTCTACTATCCCTGTAAAAACAGGTAGGTGACCAAGGCCTGATCTGAATGTTGTATATTGTGGCAATGGGGCTCCAACTCTTTGGGCGATTTCCTGCAGAAGGTTCTTGTAAACCCCTGTCTCATCCTGATAACAGACGAATATAGTAAGTAATTTAACTAAAATTCAGCTAAGGCAGCTCATCCATAGATATTAGCAGTATCTTTAAATTAATTCATACCAAGAACATTTTTGAGAGATGGACGAACAAGAGAAAAGTTTACAAAGACTATGCACAAGAGGATTAGTAGATTTCATAAATCTTCTCCTTTTACAGTAATTCAATGATAATATCTTATAAGCGTTTTACATTTTAGCATACAGTTACAAGGAATAACATGACCAGAAAATACTACTCAGTTATAAAAATTATTGGTATAAATACATGTCATGACATGTACTTAATATTTTCAAGTGATTAACTCTAGTAAGAATAAAAATTCATTTCAGAAACCTGATGCCCAGAAAATCTATTTCATTATCGTTAATAATACCTTCAAATAGAAGAAATCTGTAACCTAAGTTTGTAAGGAGAAAACTGCAACCCTTCAGACGAAAGGAAACAACTCGAATTCCATTTTATGATCAGTTTCTAAGGTAAGGTGCAACAAGTTTTCTCACCCTTTAATAAAGGAAGCAGGCAAATCCCATTTAACTTGAGGTAATCTCAACTTGAAGCCCATCTACATCATAATTGGATTTGTAATGCCCTCTACTGCTTAAAACTGAATCCAATTGAATTCTAAAAAGTTGAAATATTTCATAATTTTTTCAAAAATTACTTCTGTGGTTGTATACAAAAAATTAGATATGTAAGCTCCAATTATTCCATTCTAGATCATTAGTCTGTTTCTTTGCAGTTTGCATATTGAAACTCCACAAAATAGAAGTGTTTCTTCATCAGACTACCACCTTAACCACTAGAGCTCTTTTTCATGGCCACATCTATTCAGATTAAATTTGAAGTTACAACTTGAAGTTACAACTTGAAGTTTACAGGAATGAAAAAGATTAAGAACACTGCTGCTAATAGTTATATCAAATATCAGAAACATTCTTGAATTATGAAGGACATCTTTATTTCTTATTTTTTGGGAGTTGTTAATAGGGTGAGAGAATTTGAAACATATTTCATAACTTTAAACCAATTAAACTTTATTAAAACAGTTATTACTAGCCAAGAGAGAGAGAGAGAGAGAGAGAGAGAGAGAGAGAGAGAGAGAGAGAGAGAGAGAGAATCATAGTATAAGGAAATAACAAGGTATTCCGTCACAAGAAGAAATAAAAAAAAAAAAGAAAAACAAGGTAATGAGCAATAAATTACTCTAACCTAAACAACATCAATGTACCAAGCTGTGCACCAGAACGAGAAACAGAAAAAATATTGGATATTTTTGGCAACTTATCGCAAACAAATCCTCATTCAACTGAAATCACTATGGCTATAGTACAGAACGTAAAGCTCCATATCAGGGAATTTATCTTATTGGAACACGACGATGTTCAAGGAGAAAAAATTCCCCAGACTGACGGGAAATTCCTCATCTCCATCTTCAAATCCCAAGATAAACAAAAGTTTTTAAAACACAATAAATTTGACAGAGACGCATGCACACATTTCCTCGAATGGCGAAAGGGTAGCAATAAAATTTTAAAACGAAGAAAGAAGTCTGAAAAGTTCAACTATTCCTTCTAAAACTTGGGAAGAAATAATTACATACCCAAGATTTAAAGTCTCAAGACTTTATGAAGCAAAGATAATGGCAATATCCTCCTAATTTCTAATTGGTCTACTTGGATCATCTCTATCTGAAATTCAGTCTCCAACAATTTTATCACAATTCGTGTTGGATTCCTGGTCCCTGCCGTTCCTACGATACCCATCTAATCATTTATGAGATCGGAGAAATAAAATGGGCCAAAGTTGGGAGCTACCGAAATCACAATTGGACGACCGACAAACCCATTAATGAGCAAATTAATTACACCAACTTGCCCGAGAAGACTACTCCCGACAGCTGGCTCCGAGATAACAAGGTAAACAAAACTAGATACCTCTTCTCATGGAACCACCACCCCTCAAAGAGGCGTGATTACCCTAAACTGTAGGACATAATCAGAGAATTCTGGCCGATCAAAGAGATCAGAAGTCGGTCTCAGAGCTTAGAAGAAAAAAATCCAAGCTGATCCCAGGTAAATCCATCATTTCAACACCATCTCTTTTGGATCTTCACTAAACCACCGGCCGAGATATTCGCGGACTGTGTAATTTCTCTATATTACCTATTCTTTCACGCGCACAAACCGGAAATAATGCAGGAAGCTTAGAGGTGGAGAAGAAGAACAAAAATCCACAGCAAACATCAACAAGAATAAAAACCTAAAACTACTCACGAATTTTACTAACTCGCAGACTAACAAATCGATTCATAATCACAAAAAGACTAAGGAATGAAGATCAAGCAGAGAAGATAGAACAAGAACGGAAACCTAACTTCCGTTTAAAATGAAATGGCAAAAAAGACTCACCAGGATCCTAGCCGCTAGCGAATGAGGGGGACCACGGTTAGAGAGGGCGTTTAGGGCAACCTCGGCGGCCGAGTGCTCGGCCTGACGGAGAGTAGAGCAGTACTGAGGACATTCAAAGATCTCGCCATTGAAGTTAACAGTAGCCTTGAACCTTGGTGCATGGTCTGGTCCTTCCCTAATGCAGGTATAGGAGGGAAGATTGAAGCAACTCCTCTGCGCCAGCTCTTGAAGCTGGTTCTTGTACATTTCTTCTGCTCCGATTCGGCCTCACTCTTCGTTCTTCCTTCCCCAGTTCACTCAGCACAAGAACAACAAAACCTCCTCTTCCTCTTCCTCCTCCCTCCGCACAGAAAACGAAAACCCTAGGCCAGATCGGATCCGCCGTAGTCCTCCCAAACCACAGAGAAGAATCCCGCCGTCGTCGCTGACGGAGAAGAAAATCCGGCGAGATCAAGGTTTTTAGGGGTTTTTTCCCCTTCACTTCCAGAGAGAGAAAGAAGAGAGAGAGAGCCCTGAGGCTGGTTTGTGAGATGAGAGAGAAAGAGAAATTTTCTAATTGGAAAAATATTTTCAAAATTTTTTTTTCTTTATGAAAAAATTAATTATTTTTTAATTTTGTGTTTTGTCTTATTTAGAACAATATTATATTGTGGAAATATTTATTTAATGCTTTATTTGCGGGAGTCAACTGGAACGTTAGGTTGCATTTACCGCTTTGCTTCTTTTTTTTTTTTAATAATTATTAATTAATTTATAGTAAATAAGAAGAATATATATTTTTTTAAATTTGGGTTTTTATATTCACTGACACTGTACAGATAGACATAATAGAGACAATGGGGATTATTAAGAGGTTTATTAAAAAAGACAGTAAAATTGTATTTTTCATTTATGTATTTTTGACCCATTATTTTATTTCTCCCTTGTGTGTTGAAATGACAAAATTGTCCTCCAGTTCATATTTAATGTATTTTGTTATTTTGTAAAGCAAGACATTGTTTTTAATGTATTTTGTTCTTTTGTGAAGAAAAACATGGTTAATTTAGAGATCACGTGACTATGTTCAGTGATAATTAGCATATATCTTCAACTAACAGGCTGTGAGTTCGAATTTCCTCCCCACCCTATTGTAAAAAATAAAAATAAAAAATTAGAGATAGATGTGATTATGTGAAGATTGTTTTTAAAATAGTTTTGGTTTAAATTATATTTTAGTTTGTTTTTGCTTTGGTTCATTTCGGTTATTATACTTTTAATTTTTTTCATTTTAGTTGTTGATCTTTCAAACATCCTTTTTTTTTCTCTATACTTTTAAAAATTGACAAGTTTGGTCTATATTTGTAAAATTTGAACTGAAAATTTTTTAGTATAAATTTATGTCTACATTTCAAAAAATTTAGCAAGTGAAAAATCAATCTAAAATTATGATTAAAAGAAATAAGATAAAAATGAAAATAAGTTAATCAAAATGGTCTCTCTTTAAAAGTGCAGGGACCGAAATGGATGTTTTGAAAGTAGAAGGACCAACATGAACCAAAGCCAAATATACAAGGACCAGAATAGCCTTTAAGGGCCCCTTTGAACAATTTCTATTTTTGGTTTTTAGTTGTTGGTTTTTGGTTTTGTGTTTTTAAAAAACAAAAACTGTATATGTTTGATAACTATTTTTTGTTTTTTGTTTTAACAGAGAACCTGGTAACCATTTTTAGTTAATGGTATGGGTAGGAGTGAGGATACTCTCTCCCATTTTCGTGCTCGTGAAGATTGTTAGTCGGCGGTGGATGGTTCGAGAGATGTTCTCGAGAAAAATTACATGTTTTATAATTAATTTTAATAGAATTTAAAAAATAAAAAAATAGCAATAAATATATATTAATTATTTAAAAAATGGAATCGAACGGGGTCGAGACATGCATTTCCTATTTTTGGAACGGGGCACGACCATGCGGGAATTTTGTCATCCTTAGAGACATGAAAATAAGTTTAGAGAGTTGTAAATAAATTTTTTGAAGATAAATTTTAGAGAGATAAATAAAAAGATTTAGAAAAAAATTAGTGAGATAAAAATTAAAGACAAAAAGAGAAAAATTTTAGAGAAAAAAAAGTTTGAGAGAAAAAATAAGTTGAAGGAAAAAAAAAAGAAATTAGAAAGAAATAGAAAATGTATACTGGAAAATTTTAATATAACCACAACATTCAAAATATAATTTTTAGGAAAAATAAATAAATATACAGAGAAATAAAAGTTACTATGAACGAAAATTGTACGATAAAAAGAAATATAATTTTCAAAGTAAAAATAGATTAGGTATTAAAAGAAAAGTTATAATAGATTAAATTTTAGAAAAAGACTATTATAAAAATATTAAATTGTTAGAGAGATAAATGAAACTATTAGAAAAATAATAATATAGAGATGAAAAATTTGGAGAGAGATCAATAATAATAAATATTTAAAATATAAAAATTTTAGAGAGATGAACAACAAATATTGTAGAGAGAAGTTTAGAAAGAAAAAAAAAATTTAGAGAAATTTTTTTTAGAGATAAATATGAGAAAGAAAGAAAATTTGAATATTAGAAGAAAAAGCTCGATTTTGAAAAACATAAATTTTGAAAACACTTTTTTTTTTGTTTTCGAAATTTAAATAGAATTTCAAAATGGTTTTTGAAAAACAAAAAAGAGAAAACTGAATTGGTTATTAAACAATCCTATTTTTAAAAAACTAAATACTAAACACCAAACACAATAAAATGAAACGGTTATCAAACCGACCATAAACTATTGATTTTCTATTTTTTATATTGAATAATTTTGTAAAAATATATTTGGATAATTTCTTTTCAAAAGGTTTTTTTTTATTGTATTATCACAATGGCACGTGTTTCATTTGTAAATAGTAAAATTTCCATAAATATTTGCTGTAACATTAAAGGCCTAAGATTGATTAGAATCTAGATTCCGAGTTCGAAATTTGGCACCTCACAGTCAATATTTCTCAGGCATCCTTTGCGACATGAATGTGCAACATAGCATCGTGAATTGCTTTTGAGGGTGAAGATGAAAAAAAAAAATAAATCATAAGAGATCACATAAGTTAAACTACATTTGCTTATGAAGTTTTCAGTAACTGGACTACCGAAAAGTAATACATTATTAGTGTAAATAATACACGTAAATTCTTTTAAGGTTTTCTTGACTATATTATTCTATATTTGCATTATTTTAATTTTAATTTTTATTTTTAATGTGGCATGATGTTAGTTCATTTATATATCTTTTTATCTAAAGTCATTCAGTCGATTCATCTTAGTGGGGAACGATATATTCTTTTCAAACGTCTGGAAAATGGGATGAAATTTCAAAAGGTATTCGAAATGTCAACAAGAGGCTGACAATTAGATATAAATACTTTATAATCATGATTTAGAAGTGTTGAACTTTTTTGTTTAGGTTTGTAACCCTATTTTGTTCAATGTTAATAATGGTATTATTAACCGAACGTCTTTAATATTTGATTATGATATTTGACTCAGGTTGATTTTATATTCAAGTTGTCCGACTAGAGTATATTATTCTTTTACTCGTGTTAGTACAAATAAGCTATCACAATATATGTATATTGGAGAAGTAAGTATTTAACTCATTTTCTCCTACTATTCTTTTAAATCCATATTGTATAAGCCAACCTGAGTTTAATTCAGCGGATTAAGGTATATAATACGACTAGAAAGGTGTGAGTTCAAACTTCCCAACCCCAACAACACATGTAATACTAAAATAAATTCACATGGTATAAAGCAATCAAGATATGAAGAAAAAAATCTTCTACACATTTCGAATAGATGTATAAACCTAAAATCAAGCATTCAATACCTAAATGATTTTAAAACACTAGCTTTAAAGGCAACCACACATAAATCTTTTTCAATTCAGCCAAACACAATATTATTTTATGATTTATTATTTTATGCAGAAATCATATGTCAATGACCTGTTCGATAAACATTTCGTTTTTGGTTTTTGAGTTTTTTTTTTTTTAGTTTTTTAAAAACAGAGTTTTTTATAACCAATTCACTGTTTTTTGTTTTTCAAAAACCATTTTCAAATTCTATGTAAACTTCAAAAACAAAAATAAAAAAAAGGTAGTTTTTTCAAAATATCATTTTTTCTTCTATACTCAACTTTTTTTTTCTTTCTCATATTTATCTTTAAAAAATTATTTCTCACTCTAAAATTTTCATATTTTCATATTTATTATTATTTGTCTCTTTCCAAATTTTTGTGTATTTTTGTTTTTTTACCAGTTTCATTTCTACTTTTCTTTCTTGTATTCTATTTTTTCCTCTGAAAATTTTATTTTATTTTATCGTTCAATTTTCTTTCACTGTAACTTTTATTTATCTCTGTATTTATTTATTTTCTCTAAAAATTATATTTGAATCTTGTTTTTATCTCTACATTTGTTTCCACCATAATTTTTCTCTTTTTTTTATAATTTCTTTTTTTTTCCTTTAACATATTTTTTCCTCTCGATTTTATTTTTTTCTCTTTTTATCTTTAACTTTTCTTTCACTATTTTTTTTTCTAAATCTTTTTATTTATCTCTCTAAAATTTATCTTCCTAACGTGTATTTTCATGTCTCTACATTAGGGGGATGACAAAAATTTCTGCAGTGTCGGGTTCCAAAAATAGGACATGCATGTCCCGACTCCGTCTCCATCCCCGATTCCATTTTTTAAATAATTAATATATATATTTATTAAACTTTTTTATACCTAAATTCTAAAAATAATTAAAGACAATTATAAAACCGATAATTTTTCTTGAGAACATCTCTCGAACCCAAAAACGAGTTGGAGACGGAGACTAAAAATTTTTACGAGCACGAGAATTGGGAGAGTATCCCCACTAACACCCACAACATTATCATCTCTACTCTACATGAAATTTTCTCTCTCTAATTTGTATTTTCAATCTTCTAACTTTTTAAAAACAAAAAACAAAAAATGGTTATCAAACGTCGTTTTTGTTTTTTAAAAATAGAAAACAAAAAACTAAAAATAAGAAAAACAAAAAACAAAAATGGTTATCAAACAGGCCACTCAGCTATATACACGTATTTGTCTCATCCTCCCTGTCAACAAATATAACTACCAAAAATTAAAAATAATCAAAAGTACAAATACAAATATAGATGATAGGACAAAGCTCCATTCATGGCTTTTCCAATGTTACGCTAGATCATATTAATAAATAATGCTCTACAAAAATATGGTAATAAATACAAAAGAAAAGCAAAAAAGAAGATGAAACCTGTTTTGGGAGAAAGAAACAGGACATAGATGACCAACTTTTAAATTTAAATTAATAATGTATTATTTAAAGTAAAATAAATCTAGTTCAATATAATATGGTTCATGTGGCTGTGTCTTGTGGNTGTTCTACCTCTCAAACAAATATATACACCTAAAACTAGAGCGTCGATATACCACCCAAATCGTTTAAAAATACTACCTTTCAAAGCAAGGATATATATAAACTTTTTCAATTCAAGTTTTACTTTGAAAAATACAATATTCTTTTGTGCATAATTCAGATGTCAAGGAATCTAACTTGAATGACCATCATAAATTAAAATGAATAAAAAAAATATAAATACAAATATATGACAAAATCTTAACATATGGGTTCGATCCCACTCCCACTTCTTGTACTAAAAAAACAAATACGACTGCCATAAATTAAAATCTTCCAAAAGTTTTTAATAAAATTTAACAAAAATTCAAATTAACGATAGTTAACAAAATCTAGAAAAGAGATAGTTAACCGAAATTAAAAATGATAAAATCTAGAACAAAGAGAGAATTAATAAAAAAAAGTTATTTTCAAAAGTAAAATGAACGAGAAAGAATTTAATAAGAACTAGTCCAGTGCCACGTGCAAGGCGCACGGAGTATTTCAATTTAATTTAATTTTATAATAATATAAATAAATTAGAAAAATAATATCACTAATAAAAAATAATAATATAATAAATAAAAAAACAACTTAGATGAATATATTCAAACTTCATTAAAATATATGTACTTTTTTAAAAAAAACAAAAATGTATACTCTTTATTTGATAACTGCAAGATAGATAGCTAACTTCACAATCGAATTGTAACATCCAAACCTATAATTTATAATATGAATTCTCATATGTCACTCTCTCTTAATATATTACACAACAATTTGAGTTGTTTTTGAGATTAAAGAGACTTGATAAGGGAATGAAATGAGAAACAAAATTATAGAAAATAAAATAGAGTATTGTTAGTGGAAGAATGATGGTCGATGACATAACTATATTTTATGATACGATAATGAAAGAGTTATAGAGCTTCTCTTAAAATTCCAACCTATGTAAAATTTTATAATCAAATATAGTTAAATATAAAATATTTAAATTTTTTAAAATTAGAACGTAAAACTTTTCATCTTCAATTTTTTTAAATTTATATCGTTGAAAGTCAACATGTGGGTGGGAGAGAGCAAACTCACAATCTCTTGTTGATATATGTCAATTACTGCTAAGGGTTCGTTTTGGTTTTAATATTCTTAGATTAATTATAATTTATTTAAATGTAATAATTATGGAACTAATTTCTTAGTACAAATTATTGAATTAATTTAAGTGAGTAAACTTTTGCTATTCTAATTTTTTAAATCATATTTTATGACAAAATTAAACATATAAGTTATTAATACTAATTAAATATATAAGTGATATGTTTTGTAAATTTAAATTTTACAAAGATAAAATAGTCAAAAATATTTTTCAAATATTATAATTTTTTTGTACAGTATTTAACTTTATTTTATATTATAACAATAAAATTGATATGTGCTTTAAATTTATAAAAACTTCATATGTTGTTTTTTGTTTTGTTTTGTTTTTTTTGAAAGGTTCATATGTTGTTATATATTAAAATTTGATAAATTTATTTTATTATTTATAATTAGTGTAGACATAAAAATATAAGATTAAAAAAAATAATTATTATTAATAAAATATGTTTAAAATCAAAATATACTATCAAAAATAGAGTTTTCTCATACCACTTCTTTCTTTTATTTTTACATTACATTATTATAATATATTAATTTAAAATGTGTACTTACTTTAATATTTATTATTTTAAAAATGTCATTTTACCTATTTTGAGTCCATAATTTTTTTTAAAAATATTTGTTTGTTTATTAAAACTTGTAAAGAATTTTCAAACTAACATTTTGTTATAGATGAAACTTTAAAACTTGAGATAAATTATTTTACTAATTTAGTCATTTAATATGAGTGTATTCAAATGGTATTATTTCATATACTACTTTTTTTTTTCCTTTTTAGGTTTCATTTCATTATTTTTAATATATTAATTAAAAATATATAAGTACTTTAATACTTTTATTTTGAAAATGTTAGTTGGTTTAATTTGGGTCAACTATTTTTTTAAAAAATATTTTGTTTGTAAGAATTTTCAAGCTAAACTTAGTGAAAGAAAGTTTGTTTATGTAGCAGTAGATAAAACATTAGAAATTATAATATTAATCCTAAGTAAAGAAACATAATTAATTTCATGCTATAGAAATCTTTTTGCATTCTAACATCATATATATTTATTATTATTATTATTGATAATTAATAATTAATAATTACTTAATATTTATAATAAATGATTAATGACATAGTTTGTAAAGTAATAAATTAAGGGAGAGACAAAAATGTCCCAAAATATTTTTTCAAGATCCTCTCATTTCAATATAATATAGCTATAGATATAGATGCAACCAAAGAAAATCATAATCAATGTGATATCTCACACCGGGTAAATCCTTAACCCTTCCCCCTCTTATTAAGACTACATAATGTTCTTGTAAATTATGACCAATACCAGGTATATAAGTAGTTATTTCAAATCCCGAGGTTAAGCGTACTCTGGCAACTTTACGTAAGACAGAGTTTGGTTTTTTAGGGGTGATAGTGGAAAAGTTGACAGATAAGTCACCCTTACTGCCACTCAATAGAACCGTACATGAGATTTTCACCTCAAACGGCTCCTCGTTCAATTCTTTCGAAGTCATTGGATCCTTTTCCTCGTTCGAGAATCTCCTCCCTTCTTCCATTCCGTCCCGAAGAGTGATCGGGACCAATTCAGTCATGTTTTTATTCATTTGGAATCTGGACTCTTCTACGTCATTTTTATTTACTTATTTTTCCCTCTCTTTTTTTCTTTTTTTATTCCCTTCCATCATTGCTTAGGATGGGAGAGAATGAAAAAAAAAATGTTATTTTGATATTTAAAAGAATAATCAAATAAAAAGAGGGTAAAAGAGTCCAAAGCAAATTTAGAAAAATAGTTGGAAAAAGTAAAATAGACATTTGTCATTAACAAATATTTGACTATTTTTCAAAATGGAGATACATTTACTCCATTTTTGGACAAGCAAGCTTACAACAGCCCCTTCCATTTCTCTTCTCATCAATCTTTTAAAAACGTTTTTAAAACCTAAATTTTGAAAAGGAAAAAGTAGCTTCCAAAAAATTGTTTTTATTTTTTAAATTTGACTAAAAATTCAAATGCGTTCTTAAGAAATATGAATTTTTTTTTTTTTGAAAAGAGTAACATAATTATTATAAATAGAAAATTAAAAGCAAAATTATTATCAAATGCATGGCTTTGTCGTTAATTTATGCCGGTTAAAAACATCATCTTCCCATCCAATTACCCTTTTTACTTCTTCTAGTCTTTAGTCTTTGATTTTTTTACCATATTTTGCAAAGTTTCACTTTGTGTATTACATAATTGTAAAATTTTCTTGCCATTGCTTCATTTACCTTATCCTTAATTTACAATTTCCATACAAGCTCTTCAACATTCCTATCTCCTTCCATTTATGGTTCAAAATTCAAACAATGTTTAAAATCTTTTCCAAACTAATAATATGGCAACTATTCAGAAGATTAATAAGCCTATTCCATTAATGGAAACTCTTCCACTCGATTATTTAAGCTTCTTTCACGAGGAGTGAATTGCGTCGGTAAATAATGAGTCTGAAATGCTTTTTGAAAAAAAATATTTTCAAATAAGCACTTTTAGGAAAAAAAAAAAACTAATTACATGTTTTTACGTAAAAGTAATTCAAAATTTTCTTTTCTATATGTTTTTAGGACTTACTAAAACTACTTTTGATATAATTTTCTTTGAAAAGTACTTATAACCTCTTAAAATTTTAACCAAACATTGTAAATTTTTAAAAGTACTTTTAGTCCCTCGTAAGCATTTTAAAAGGCACGAGAAACATGAAAAATTATTGAACGACATTGTCACAATGTGACTGTTGCTAATAACCATTGATTTCAGATTTAAAAATTTTCACGTCCCTAATAACCACTGTATATATAGATTCTGAGATACTTTTGTGATTTTTATAATAGTATAAAACTACTATCCACGTTGCGGTGGTCTCCAGAGATACACTTGAAAAAGTGGATAAACACAAAATTTACCTACAAATTTATTAGTTGTAGCATCTTTTTACTTTACTCTTGTGATCCAAAAAATATCTCATGGATTTGAAACATTACTCTTGTTAGAAGTGTATACATTAATACAATGCATTATGATAAAATAATAGTAATAAAATACAATGCATCTAGCAGCTATTTATTTGGTTGTTTTTGTAAAAGTGGTAGAATTTTTTCAAGCTTTCACCCTTCTGGCCAGATGTTTTCTTTCTTAAGAATCTAGCAAAGGTTAAAGTGGTCAAATAAAAAATCTTTAACTATCATTTGTTGAAATTCTAACCTAATGAATTCCTTTGACTTTTTACCAAGAAGGAATCATTAATTGCGCTAATGAAAGTTTTTCTTTCGGGTAAATATATGATTTTAAAAAACTTAAATTAACTCCAACCTAGTTCATTTAATTAAAATCATATATACTAAAAGATTTGAAGTTTGAATTGTTACCCTACAGGTTGAAATTTAAGAAAAGAAAAATGAAATTAAACTACAAATTTTTCAATTTAATATATGGTTTGGATTTAGTTTTAATTTAGTTTCAATTCTTTATAAATTGTTTGTCTTGTTATTATATTGACAAATTTTGATAATTTTCTATTTAGGTAATTGTGTTAATTGATTATATTAGAGTCTAGAGTTAAGTTAAAAATGAAAATAAAAAAATTAATTTCTTTCGAGTGAGTAAAATATAATTTAGAGATGGTTTCTAAAGACCAAATTATAAAGACTAAAATAAAACTAAATATAAACTTAGTTAATAAAACTAAATACAAACTATGTGGACTAAGTTGAAACAAAGATCAAATTGAAATTTTGTCTAAAACGACCTTTTAATTTAACCTTTTAAATATTTCAATTTCATCACGTGTATTGATTTTTATTTTATTTTATTACAATTACAAATTATTAGAAAGATGGCCATACATAAATTTAAAAATAGTCATTATGAGTTTGAAGATATGAAGTATGTCAACATTTATTGAGTAAATTTTTCTATGCACTGAACAATTTTTGATGACTAATTAACTCATCTATAATACATACGTTTTTAATTTTATGGAAAAAAAATAAAAAAAAAGTTGATAAAATATGAAAAATATCATAGAGATGTCATTAATATATATATATATATATATATATATATATAATATTAATATTAACCAATTTTAACTCGTTTAGAAATACCTTTGAAAAAAAAATTATTTAGAAATAGAAAAATGTTTGTTTTTTAGTTTAAATATTTTTTACGATTTTTTAATTTCTCTAACTCTTACAGAAATATCCATCGATATCGATATTTTCATGAAATTGAGACTTCGACATTTCCATCGACATTGATATTTAAAACCTTGGTTTGACGAGAAAAATTTGAGGAAAAAATAAAAAAATATTATATTTATTTCTTTTAAATGTTTATAGGGACTAGCTCAAGACAGAGAGTAAAAATTTCATTTATATCGAAATTGGATCAACTCAGCAAATAATTATAGTGATTTATTATAGTTCTAATTTAGAGCAACTACAAATTTGAAATCTCTCTCTTCATTCTTGTAAAATTAATTTCAACAACCTAATAAAATGGGTTTGTAAGGGAAAAAAAACTAATAAAATGATTAGTTACACCATCCATCATAAATGTTAAATTGAAATCCGCCCACCTCAATTTAACTCAATTGGTTGAGACACTTATTTCCAACTAAAAGGTCATGAGTTCAAATTTCTATCTCACCCATTTTTTATTACGTAAAAATTAAATTGAAATCTGAATTTAATTAACAACCTAATTTTATGAGTAATTATGCTCCTAGTAGTCCATCTCATTTAATTTATAGGGGGTGTCGATTCATTTATGTACTCTCCTATATTTGGTGTCGCCAATATTATTTATAGAAAAAGCTCAAACCTTTAATTAAAATTAAAATATGTTCTTAAAGGAATCCACTAAACTTTTATGTCAATAGTAAGAAAATAAAATCATTGAACAAAAGCATCTACTAGTCATAAAATTAGACATTAACTATATACAATGTCATTGCTCAATTTCAAATCAATATTTTTGAAAACTTTCCCATTTATTTTTCCTCAACCACCTTTCTCTAGTTGATTGGAATTTCATTAAGGCTAGTTTGACTTTTCTTACATTATTTTGCTTCTAACTTCACTTATAATCAATATATTTTAGTCACATAACCCTCTCGATGTCAAGAAAAGTGTTAGATGTCTTATTCACTAATTATGTTCGAATTGGTGAGATTAGCATCTTAAGTTTTCGTCAACAATTCAATGACATCTTCATATGTCCAGGGATTCGAAATCCACATGAGAGGTGAATCTACATTTTCGTACTATAGTTAAAAAAATCGACAAAGTATAAAAAGTATCAACAAAATATCATTAATATGAACATAATTTTAATAGAAATAATTTTTATCTTATTTAGTGTTTATTTATTAATTTAAATAATTTTTATGAATGTTTAGTTTTCATCAACATTTTCATCCATATGGGTGAGACATAACTCATGTTTCTCTCGGTCAAATAATTGGCAGACTTATCACATAGCTCAACAGTAATTCACATATATTTCCAACTACTTTTCCAACTAAGTAGGTGTGAGTTCAATCCCCACCCTAAATTCTTGAGTATATTATTAAATTACACCACTATTTTTTAAAAAATATATTTGAGAATTGAGAGGGTTGTTAGTATATTATGTATATTAATTGAACAGTATATATCATATAAGTGATTGGTGTATAAAAGACTCGTTTGAGAATGATTTCTGTTTTTTATTTTATTTTATGTGTTTATAAAATAAGAACCATATATGTTTGATAACCGTTTAAAAGACCAAATTTGTTTGGCAACCTTTTTTAGCTTTACGTTTTTTAAAGTTAGAAAAGTGAAGATATATGATAGAGAGAGAAAATTCTATATAAATTAGAGATGACAATGGTATGTTGCACGAGGGAGGATGCTCTTCTTATACTCCTGAAAATTTTTAGTCCGCGTCTCCACCTAGTTCTTTGGCCTGAGAATCGAGATCCAGGTTAAAGAATCCTTATTTAGGGACGGAGATATTCACGCGAGAAATTTCCAGTTTAGAATTTATTTTTATTTTAAAAAATAAAAAAGTGTAATAAACATATATTAATTATTTTTAGAAATATTATGTCAAAAAAAATATTTTTAGAAATATTATTTACTAATATGGATAGTTAGTTTTAAATATGTGATAATTACTGCTTTATGTGCGACAAGTTTAAATTTAAAAAATTTATTTTATTAATTATTACATTTATAACAGTTTATTATTATTTCCATCATTTCAGAATGCTGGTAAATTGAAATAAATTTCATTTTATTAATTATTGCATCTACAACCATAATTTCATAATGCTAGTAAATTGAAATGCATATTTAATACCCATATTTTTCTAGCTTTGATATTTAAAAAGTTGTAGCTACTTTGTAATAAATTGTTATAAAAGATGCTACTTTTAAAATTGTTATTTCATTCTCCAAATAAGCGTATTTTTTTAAAAATTCATCGAAAGATATGATCCTCTATTTAGACTAAGGGCATCTTTGTCATTTTATTAAAATTATTTGTATATCATCGTAAAACATTACTATTTTAAATGAAAGTGATTTTGGCATACAAACTTTCAAACATATATACTCTGATGGTTTATATTGATATATACACAAATGATTTTTGAAAATGACGAGCCAAGATTACTCTCCAACATGCCATAAATATTCTCAGGAGCGTTTGTTTTGTGGTAATCTAAGATTCCCATTAGACAGACATCTGAATTCTTACATTTGTGGGGATGTAGTTCTAGGATGCCTATTTGGAACTTGAGTTTTCAACATTCCCGTCTTGAAGGCGTCCACTCTTTATGTATTTTTTTCTTCATTTTACCTTCTTCATATATTTTTTTCATCAAATTTCATTATTATTTTTCTAAAAATAATTCTTGATTTTATTTTTAAATTTATAATTTAAATAAATTAATGTACCTGTCTAATAAACAACTTCATACAATTAAGTATATTTGTACATTACATTTACATTTACATTTAAAATAAACTGCAATTAAACTATATAATATATCCATTGATTTTTACGAAGGAGTTATATTAATAATATTTATTATCATAAATATATAATTTTAAAGTATAATTTTTTTTACCGATCAATATACATGTGATATTTTTTCCTCTTAAAAATATAAATTAATAATAAGATATATAAATTTCACCTAAGATAATACCAATTATATAATTGTCTTTTTAGAAAAATATTAAAGTTGAAAATGAGATTTATATAAAATTAATATAAATTAATTTGTTATACAAAATAACATACAAAAATTAATATAAAAAATAAAAAATAAATCTATTATATTAAATGGACGTATAAATTATATGAATATTTATAAATGGCGTTTTTGGAACATTATATAAATTTAATACATTTCCAAGAATAAATCCTGCAAAACAAACGTGATTATCAAAATATTCCGGACAACCTTATAAGTTTTCGTGCAAATCATACGTGACTATCTAAAGATAACAGATATCTAAAATTTCGGACATCTTAAATTTCAAACATCGATAAATATCATGCATCTACATTCCCGAAAAACAAACGATCCCTTAGAGTACGTACTAATAGTTAACTACAATACAAGTTATAGAAACATATTTTTATTTTCTCACGAGCTAAAATCACTCTTAAATATTGCCCTAAATTATATTAGAATGATCACTAATAATTAACTAAGATACACGTTATAGAAACATATTTTTTATTTTCTCAATTAGGTCATGTGTAACGATTTGATTCTCGATGTCCAAACTTAGAAATGTTGCTTTGATTAAGAACAATTTATCGTCTCAAGAGAAATGGTGTAGTGGAAAGCAGCGTCCCAAGTTTAACCCCTATAAGAAAAGGAGTAGGTGTCAATTGCTGTCGATTCATTATTATTATTTTTTTAAATATCATGTTATTGAATATTAATTAAACGGATTCTACATTTTATGTTAGTTGAACTAGTTCAAAAAATGTATTGCGAAATTTAAAATTATGTATTGGTAGCTTGATTAATAAATGTCATGAAAATAATAAATGAAAATTTATTAAACTTAATGATCTACAAATTATGAGTTTCAATTATCCAAAATTAGTTAATTAATTTTCATTCACTAATACAATATTATTTTACTCAAAACTTTTGGTGAATTGATTATGACCTAATTATTTAGAAGTATCACTTTTCCTCTCTCTCTTCTTATTGATCTTATTCTAAATAATTCACTAATAATGAAATTGTCACTACTATAAACTACATCACTTGTCCTATACTAAATTTCATTTTCATATCTTCAGTGTGACTTAATAGAAAAAAAGTATTGATGTATCAACAAAAACAATGAACATTTATTTTAATGCAACACATTAGTTATTTTGTCCTATCAATCAAATAAAATTGATAATTATAATTGTATGAATTATTAGACTATGCTAGAGTGTTTTGCATTATGTTAAAAGTGTTTTTTTAAATTTCTGTCCGAGAAAAATTTCTGAGAGGAGAAACTCGAATTTAATGAACTTGTATTTATATTTATGTAGGAGTGTTACAATCTCTAATGCATAATCCTCTGATCCTTTCTCTAAGGCGAAAACTTGATTTGAGGATGGAAGAACTTGTTTCTCTCATATCAAGGAGATTGATGCCTTCAGTTTCTAGCGTGTTGAAGGATCTTTGAGATCTTCAGTTTTGAATTTGTTGAATATCTTTGAGGTCTTCAACTTGCTGCTTGATGAAGTTCTTTGACTTGTAGCTTGTGAAGGGTCTTTGAAATCTTCAGCTTTGAGCTCGTTGAAAATCTTTAGCTTGTTCATGATAGAGAGAATATTCAATTTTTGAAGTCTCGTAGTCTTCGATAGTCTTCAAATATTCGCACGACTTGTGCTTTCTGAGTTTTCCCTGTAGAAGATTCTGAATTCTCTCGACTCTAAATCCGACCTCTTTTGAATTCTTCTACAGATGGTCTCCTCTAATTATAGAGTTTTAGTAGGTGTTATGTGACCCTTCTTCTCATGGACTTAATGAATTTTGGTCCAATTTCTTTATGGGTTGATTCGATTAGCTGATATCATAATTTTGATTTGTCAATTTTAAAATTAATTTCATCCACATGTAAATTTGGTCTTAAATATAATTTTAAATTGTTAGGCCAAAATTTTTCCTTCAACAATGTTCTAAAAAACTTCCTACTTCAATTGTTTATTCTTTTAGTGAAGGAAGCCTTTTTCAGAAAAAGCCAAAGCACTTAAAAGTATTATTTTTCGAAAAGAAAAAATAAATAATTGCAAGGTGCTTTATTAATGACTTTTAAGATTAAAAACACTTTATTTTTAATCTAACAAGTAGTTATTTCTCTAGTAATTACTAGCTTTCTTTCTCTCGATATAGCTTCTTTCCATATTTATATATCAATTCTCTCATACCAATTTCACTTTTTACACACCTACTTTAAACATACATAATTTTTCTCGATATATATTAGAAAAATAAAACTCATAACTTAAAAGACCATATATCTATTTTCCATTTGCTTCAAGAGAATTAAACAAAAATGAGCGGAAGCGTACCTGAATTCATAGTGAAAGTAAACATTATGTAATACATATGTACAACTTACCTCCACATTAATGTTTAAACTTCTATTTTAGCTTTTTTTTTTTTATTACAACATGTTGGAGAGAGGATTCAAACCCACAACCTCTTAGTTGGAGGTATATGCCAATTATCGCCAACTAGCATTTAACTTTTAAGAAAAATCATATATTTAATTCTTGACACTAAAAGATCTTGAATGTTTAGCAAGATTTTTCCTTTAACCATCTAAATCCTTTTTTTCTTCTTATTCTATATTATCGAGCATGCTTTAACATTGCATTTTTCTCAATTTCTAGTTATCAAGGATGTAAATTACGTCTAATTGTCAATCCAATAAGAAATTAAACCAATCATATCATTTTTTTCATTAATTCCTTATTTAGATTTCACCAACCTATTAGGCACTAAATTTGAAACTTGCTAAAACTCGAGCAACCAAAACATAACCTTTTCAACTATAGAGAATCATCAAATCAGAAACAAAAGATAAACTTCTTCGAACTACATTTTTAACCTCGACCCACCTAACTTTGATTCAATAAATTACTCACATATCATTCTTAACATAAAATAACATCAAAAACATATGATGAGTCCTAAATAATCCTATATATGGAGAAGTAGAAGAATATAATATTTGGAAATGAAATGGAAAAGAAAAATATTTGGTCAACCCAAAAGCCAATTGAATGCAAAGAGTGATTAATAAGAGAGAGTCATTATGGAGGTGAACAACTTTTGTGGAGTTTCATTCATCACTCTTCTCATAAGAACTGCCCCACCATTAATATTCATCTTCTTTAATGCTTCATTACTTTCCACCTTTTTTTCTTATCCTAATGAAAACCCCCGTCAAGTTTTAGTCTATTTTAGTCTCTGTAATTTTAAATGTTCAAATCCAATCCTATACTTTCAATAAATCTTAAAATTAGTTCCTCTTCGGGTTAGCTTCTTTTAAACAATTAGTCTCTAATGTCTTTACTCTATAAATTTTGAAGGGTTAAAAAACACTTTTGGTCCTTATACTTTCACTAAACTAACAATTTAGTTCCTGAACTTTAGTTTGTAATAATTTAGTCCATATATTTTCAAATTGGTAACAATTTAGTCTTTGATCTTTAATATGTAACAATTTAATCATTGTAATTTAAAGTTGGTTACGATTTAGTCCTTATCGTTAAAATTTTTTGTTAAAGTTTCTTTTATATATATATATATATAAATAGATTGATAAACTAAATAGGGACCAAATATGTTTATAAATTAGAAAGATTAAATTGTTATATGATAAAACTTAACACTTAATTTTAATAAATTTTGTTACGATAGGGACTAAACTGTTACAAATTTTATACTATAGAGACTAAATCATTACAAGCTAAAGTTAAGGGACTAAATTGTTACTTTAGTAAAAGTACAAGTACCAGACGTGGTTTTTAACCATTTTGAAAATGTATATTCACGTTGTGTTGTTTTGAGCACGAAAATTATTATTGTCATTTTTTCCAAGTTAGATAAAAATTAATTTCAAATTATTGATGAGAACTAATTTTAAGTTTTATTGAAAGTATAGGAACTAACATAGAATGAGTCCTAAAGTATCAAGACTGGGCAAAAATAGTATTTAGATCTAAAATAAAATAATATGTTATTTGACTTTCCCCACATAAATAGGTATATATGTTTTGCTAAAGATTCAATTGTTTATACAATTGGGATTTTAAAAAAAAATTGGGGGATTTAAAAAAGAAATTGTCTTTAATATTTTAAAGGTTTTAATGTTTGTTTTTAAGGTATAAATTATTTTCTACCCTAAGGGTCATAGAAATTGAATAAGGAAAAAGTGAAGTGACATTTAGAAATAGTACTTTTTTACGAAGGGAGATATATATATATATATTTTTTACGTTAAATATATATCAAACTCAATCTATTTGATTAATAAATTCAGATTGTGAGAAGTTGGATTTTTTTAAATACGTAGGGTAAGTTTGACTTTTTGATCTTGTAAGATGAGATAAATGTTTAACATTCAAAAAATGTTAATCGAAGAATAATATTTTAAATGTCATGTCATTGTTGCTTTGTTGAATTCTAATATTACTATTAGGCAATACTTTTTGACTGAAAATTTTCGAAGCCTCATAAATCACTTGAAATTTCTAGAACTTCTCAAACAAGTTCTCTATTTCTTTTCATTTTAATTTGAATGAACAAAAGATTAATGGATTCCAACTTTTCAGAGGGTTAATTAATATCTTAATAAGTTGAGTTATTTTTAAGTTGGCTACTCTGCCGCTTTTCTGTTTTATTTTTTAAAAATCTCGATTACTTTTTACCCTTCTCAAGACGGGACAGGATTCGTTTTATTAATTCTTTAATGATCTTTTTCTTTTGTCATTTTAAACATAGTTCGATCTTGATTATTATTAGATGGTTTATTTAGAAAATTGAGAGAAAAAATAATGGAGGAGGAGATGACTGTATTCAATAATAATAATTATGAAAACAAAAGGAGAGCATTAAGTTGGAGAAGTGATAAGATCATAATATTGTTGAGAGGGCCAACATCACCTCTACTCAGCAGCGGTAATTAAGACATGTTTCCATGTTTCTGAATAAGATGTTATGAGTTTAAATCCTTATACGTATGTATTTATATGTATGTATATATGTAAAAGAGAGAAGAAAAAAGAGAGTGAGGGTAAAAAGTAAAAAAGTAAAAAAGAAAAAAAAAGATAATGAGAAAGTGGGGAGAAAGTGGGAAGAAAGTGCAATTAATGAAAAGTGATGGCCTCACCACTAAACATTGGCGAACCGTTGGAATAGTGTTTTATGTAATAACACACCGCAAACATGGGTGTCGCCTTCCCTTCCATTTCTTACTTTCTAATTCCATTTCTCTTTTTCTCTCTCTTCTTTTATAGGACTGCCCCCACAAACATGAATCTTAATTCCAATTATATGGAATCCAATTTCTCTCTCATCCATTTTTTAATCGGAATTGTTAACGCGTAAGTTAAAAGGTGAGTTGCAACCCGAGCATAGCTCACAACTGACAACTAGTTAAGTTATATGTTATCGACTACCTCACATGTTGTTGAACTAAAATAAAATATTTGTTAGAAAAAATAATACATTTAGCCACTTTACTTTCATTTAAGTTACGATTAAATCTATGACTTTTAGTCTGTAACGATTTAATCCATGTACTTTCGAATGTGTAACAATTTAGTCCGTGAAGTTTAGTATGTAACTATTTAGTCTCTATAGTTTAAAGTTTGTAACGATTCAATCCTTATCGTGAAAGTTTTGTTAAGTTTCTTATATACGTAGATCGATGAACTTATAAGAGATCAAATGTGTTTATAAATTAAAATAACTAAACTGTTATATGATAAAAATCGACGCTTCATTTTGACAGTTTTTCACGAGAGACTAAATTATTACAAATTTTAAACTACGGATACTAAATTATTATATATTAAAGTTGAAAGACTAAATTGTTACCAATTTAAAAGTACAGGAACAAATCATTATTTAAGAATTACATGGCATATTTGATAAATAAAGAGGGTGAGAAATAGAATCTAGAGATCTATTAGACGCATATAATTAAAAGTTCCTGTAAAAAAGTACTTTCAAAAATATATGAACAGATTTCTAAACTTTTTAAGAACCTGTTGAAAACTTTTAAAATGGGGAGACTACAAGCTTGATAGTTCAAAAACCATTTAAAAACTTTTTTAGTACTAAAAATAAATAAAAAATAAAAAAATTTTAAGTAAGAACTAAATAGGCACAACTCGAAGTCTCTATGGGTTCAAATTAAAAGAAAAAATATAAATATATCCTTAAATGTATATTACTAATTGCAAGCATTTAACATAAAATTAAAAATAAATTCATTGTCAAAAATAAATAGTCGATTATGGATAAACTTTAAATTTTAATTAATTAATCGGTAGCCTTCATGGATGAGTTTTTATTTTTAACCGAAGCAAGCAAAAGAAAAATTTGCCCACAACTAAAATTGTATAATTGTAATTGGTAGACAACATTAAAAATATATTTATTTTTTATTTAGTCACTTAAAAATATATTGTTTGGTTGCACTACACTTAAATTACTATAACCCATACGCAGTATCATTCTATTTTATCCAGACTATTCAAATCATATACTATTTTTATATCACATCGAGTCAAATTAACCAACGTTTATCTAATAGACATATCTCGTGCATCATTTGATTAACTTACATACAATCATAATTATTATTTAACCTTTCTTCTTTAGTTCAAACATCCTCCATTCTGAAAATGCCAATGGGATTCAGAACCACAATTACCACCACAAAATAAATTTGAGTGCTTAATTTATTGGTCAAAGTGGCCAATAAGCACTTATAAGGAAAGCACATACACATATATTGAGTACATAATTCAAAAGAAGAGTAGTTTCAAGTTTCAAGTACTTACAGTTACAGATGTTCTCTCAATTTCTAAATTTACTTCCTGGTGTGCAACTAAAGTAATAGCTGAAACCATTGAAAAAAAGTAGTTTGAAATGGCTAAAAGTGTTTTTGGAGTGTTGAGAAGCACTTTTTTCCTCAAAAAAGGCAATTTAAGTGGGGATTGGGATCTCCTTTTTGGCAGAGGCCAAAAAGCAAAAGAAAAGCAAAACCAGAAGTTGACAAAGAACCACTGAAATTCTCAGTTCCAACACCCCAAAAAGGAGCAAACAGTAGAAAGATTTTTGTTTTTCTTTCAAGCACTGAGAGTTGAACCACAAATCTCCTAAGTGGGAAGAGTCTTGTAATTTAGAGCAGAGGGAGGGGGGGACCTGCATTTAACCTCTTTGTGGTCCATACTCACTATAATGAAATCATCTTCTTCCCGATACAATCGTCGACTTTATGTACATTATTTCAACGACTCGGAACAAGACATTCTCTCAATTCTATTGGGGTTTTTACACGACCACCATTTCCAAAGATTGGAACTCTCCACCCAAGATTGGTGTTCAACACACAAACATCTTTTGTTTTTCCTTCTTTTGTTCTTTGATAGTCTATTGTTAAACCTCTCAAACTATTGTGAACAGGTGATATCTTCCATAGTTCAACTACATGTAGAGATTTGAACCTCCGACCTTTCGGTTGAGAATATATACCTTAAATATTAAACAGTTGAGCTATCAGGTTGGAAACAGTTGATATTGATCTATCTAGTTTAATCTAGTTGCCATTGAGTGTCCACAGAAGAAACTTCTTACTTAAATTAAAACTTGCACAAATTGCGTGGTCAAGGTTCAGAGATTATTTCAGGTACAGAAAGCCTGAAAGCAAAATGCTAAAAGGTACTGTTAGGTTGACTTTGCATTAGCCTAAATAAGAAAAAGACCACTAAGAGGAAATTGCTATCTAGATCAAACTACATTAATTTTTAATGTAGAAAAATTATATTCCACATGGCTCTCTATTGCTCTATTCCATCCCATCACCTAACAAATTTTTCTGAAAAAATAGAGATGATTTAACACTTGTGGGCACCACTTAAGCAGATCATCAACCTCCACACTCTTGTGGCATCAATGGTCAAAAGTGGATATTTAATGCCTAATTCTTAAGAGCTATTGGTAAACCTCCTAGCTAATTATAATAGTTAGCAAAAATAGATCTTCATTTCATACATTTCTCACTAATACACTGTACCTATTCTTCTTCCAGTAGATAAATTAAAATGAATACAAATTTATGAGCTAGCCTACACTCTACAATATAGATAAATGCAAAACCGTGGAAGGTACTTTTAGCTAATAGATCAAGAACACTATTATAACTGAGCTCAAAATGATAAAAAGAAAAAATGTGTACGAACATTTAATACACAAAAATTATAATACATGGAATGTTACCATGAAAATGGGCTCGCACCCAGCAGAAAAATTTCGTTTTCGACATCTTTAATCCATTGACAAACTCGATTGCAGATCTTTATTGCCAAAGCCTGTAGAATCATATCATGTACAATTAGAAAAAAAAATTTCCCCCAAAAGGAAAACTCACAATACCAAGGGAAGAATAAAAGCAAGGCTACATAAGCGCGCACACACCATGGGTAGGAGCAGTAGGAAATGAAAAAAGAAAGCCAAATAGTTACAAAAGCGAGTTCCAGTGGTCAGTAGTAGGGGAAAAAAGAGAAATGGAAGTATCAAGGAAGAGTAATGATTGAACCCCAAAGGAAGAGGCTCCAAACTCTCTCTTTTAAGTACCTCTATCCTAAGAAATCCTTGCTCTCTAAAGTCTCAATATCCGCAAGGTTATAATCAGAGTAGTGCAAATAAGAGTGTAGATACAACAAATCAGTAAAAGTAAGATTTCATGAAGATGTTAACATCCCTCAATATTATCCAAATCTCTAGTGTTGAACACGGATACCAGCAAGAAAGACATGTATCTAATATTAGTAAATACAATAGAACTTTCCTTTCCTTTTGATTTGTTTTGGTAGAAGAGAAGGAAATATGAATTCAATTAACGACAAGAAAATTAAGAAAGGGGGATCTGGAAAAAGAGACAAATCGGATTGGATTCTCTAGAAACAGAAAGGCCAATTAGATACATGAAACAGCAGTTCCATCCCGTAAGGTCTTGGAGACTTATCTTACGAGATTCTTCCATTCCTACATTCCAAATTTCCAAGTACCACCAAAACATTCCTCCACAAAGCTAGGCCTTTGTGCGTGCTAAATAATTTCCAGGCACTGTTTTCCACATTAGGAGCTAAATCCTAATATACCATTCATGTATTGAAGAATTGAGATATTAACCATTAAAATTTCTATTGTTTCTTTTAGTAGTTACTAGTTTGTAACTTTTCAAAAATCAATAAAAAAGTGTGCTTTTCTTGTCAAAATATAAAATTAAAATTCATATCAACAAACATAAAATACCAACAAGCAAGAATATGTCACTATGACTTCAGTTAAATAACCTTTTCAGCCAACCAGAAATACTCATAAATCTGACAAAAGTAATACCTTATCAGCCAAAGGATCAAATGCTGCATAAAGCTCAAAATCTTGGGTGACCCAGCAGAGTAGAACTGCCAATAAAAACCATCATTGAAACATTAGTGCTGTTGTGTTCACGAATATTTATAACAAATAATGGATTTTAATGCAGCTGAAAACAGAAACGACCCACTCTTTCCTCTATTTCACAATTTAAACCTAACCATAGCCCTGATACAAGGTTCTGCAAATCAGTGTTATAATGATATGTTGGACTTGAGCCTAGTTTGATTAAGGCTGTGGAAGGCAAAAACTCCAATAAAAATCAAAGTTTTTATCAGGACAGTGGCTTGCGGGGCTCCATCCAGTAGACAAAGTCCAAAGGAATATATTAGATGTAGTAAGTCAATAACAGATTTTGATGGGTAATAAAAACAATAAGAAACAAACTAAGTCAAAAGAAAACGTCCAAGTCTGATAAAAAAGAAATACAATGAATAAAGAACAGAGATGGCCAATAAAGTTATAATTTGAAAAGCAATTTCTATTCAATTGAAAGAGAAAAAAAAAAAACCCTACCATCAAGAGTGGAAGTGAAAAAAAAAAGAGAGAGAGAGGGAAAAATCAATTAAATTATTGTTTTAATCCAATTCGAAATGTCAAGGGAAAACAAAAAAGTACCATAGTTTTCATCTCTTCTAAACTGGGTTTTGTGTGGGCCGATTTCTTTATCATGCATAGAAGCATAAATGTTTTGGTATGCTCTGTACAACCTGCAAAAGTAAATAATTCAAGACAAACATGTAAAATATAAAATTCACAATTTAACAAATACATGATTAATAAGGGCTTCAGAAAACCATCCACGAGTACCTCTTCTGTTGATGATGACTGCTAATTGGTGATGAAAATTCAGAAGATACATATTGATCCAGATATATACTGCGGTAAATGAAATGCCAGAGTCCACCAGGACCACCTATCCCAGCATAAGATTCCTTGAATCTTTCAGGAAGTTCTGATGGAGCTCTATGTTGGCCCAAATGAGGAGATATAGTTCTATAACGAGGTGAAGAATCAACAGGCATATCTTCAACACGCATCCCACCATCAAGCATGGATCTCTGAACTTCACTAAGAACATTCGACTTCAAAAGGACAGATTCAATACGAATCCTATGATTTTGCATCCATTTCATCGAACATGTGAAGAAGGGAAAAAGTATTAATCATCAATTCTTGAATAAATCACCCAACCATGTCTATGAATAGCAAAACAACTGAAATATGTAGTTGGCTTGAGGTTTAAAATAATAATAAAGGCACAATGAGGTTGTGGTCAGCCCAATTCTTGACAAAAAATTCAATGTCATTCTATGTTGCTTGAGATGAAGAATATATGCGCATTTTTCTCATGACATTTTATACAGTGTACCATCCTAGCTAAAAATAAATGAAAAAGAGGATCAGCAAAATTTGTGCTTGATGGGAATAAATGATTTGGCCAAAACTTCAATGCAATTTATGCAGCTGAACTGAATTTCTAGAAGCCAGTAAGTTGAGTTGGCAGGACATTCTTTTGTGTAAGGAGAACAAACAAAATTATGGTAGGTAAAAAATATGCAATTATTTTCTTAGTTGACAACCAAACACAAAGACATCCTAAAGGTACTGATATGATGTCTATTTCACCTGCATTCCTTTAAGTGATAGAAGGAATCTGAATTAGTTGTAAGAAGCATCAAGTAAGTGTTAACCTGCCACAAGACATTTATTGAGTCAATATGCAGTGAGGATGATACAATACTATTCTAAAGAACATCATAATTACTATACCCACTGTAATACCTATTAAATTACACAACTTAATCTATTAAGTTAGGATGAATTTAGTCAATTGATTTATTCTTAACACATCCCTTCAAATGTGGGTTGGTATTAATTTAATTTACAAGACTGTTGGAAACGAGAGTGAAGATCTGAATCACATTTTCAGGAGTTGCTCCTTGAATAGGTTGATTTATCATAGATTCAAGGTTTTAGCTCATTAGCGAGCTAGCTTTCCTAGACCAATTTTGGCACATCCAAAAATGGAGCTGCATATTGTTCAAACAAACAACAATATTATTTGACAGTGGTGCTTGGTGCGATGCAAAAAATCCCACACAACGTCCCTCCATGGGTAGGCTGGAATCTCTTAAGTAATTGCTGGGATAACCCTTCCTACTTTCTATTGGTCTCGACCATCCATCTTTTGATGCAACGGAGGAGCTTCTCCTTCCAGAACATAACATAGCAACTTCTAGTTTCTCGGCCTCTGTCAATCGATTCACTACAGAGTACTGTTCCACTTTGTGTCACCAATCTGGGCTGTTAAATGACGATGAGAACCTCAAGGTTCCTTCAAGTTCATAGCAATTCACATTCTGTAAAGCTCCACCACTCTATCCTTCTTCAATCACTCTAGTGAGAACCACAACAACTAGCATCTTTGCACAACCCTAAATTTTCTCAGCTATAATTGATCCATCCTTCACACGTCAGATAGGTTCCAGGTTATTTCCCACTAAAACTATCTTGTTTTCAAGATCTATGTAATTCTTCTCATATACTCCCAAAAATATTCTCTTTAACTACATCAAGCCTTCACATTACTTGCACAGTGAACACATTAATCTGCAATAAGCCTTCACATGATTCCTACTATACACGTTAATTAATCAAGGGCCTATCATTTTATTAGTTAATTCATCTTTTCAAAAAACCAATAAAGCACTAAAGCTCATAAATGTCACTGATATTTTTTTCATTTAGGTTGCAAAATAAAATTTGGAGGATCATTCTCACTCACATCAAAATAATGAACATAGGCATACAAAAATGCCATTGGATTGTATCTTGGAAGGCATATTGGAGAGAAAGACTCGGAAGTCCTGCATTAGAAGGAGAAAAATAAAATGAAAATTTAACCAGTTGTTTATTGATAAGAAATGCCAATTTAAGATGAAATCCACATCAACCAAATTAGAAGTAATTAATATGCAGTTCTAAAAGGAAATGTAAAACACAAAACAGGTAATACAGGATGTTGATACAGGCTTTTTTTAACTTCACAAAGTCCTCAACGTTGCATCTTAAATCAAATGAATATTTTGCAGTAAAGAAAATGGCTTAGGTATTTGATAAGAAATCAGGAAATAACAATCATGATTAAAGATTATTATGCGAATATATGCATGTGTATTACATAAATATAAGCACATAAAGCACACATACATGTAGAAAGCGAAATTTATGCAATCCATCACATGGAGTAGCAAAGGTTGTCCAAAGATGGCAAAGAAAAAATGACATAACATTAACAATTAGAACTTCAATTATGCCAAAGTTAATTTACTAAGCTTCAGAAGCAAAATCAGTTGCTCTCCCATTTGACATCCAAGCCTTACTCACTCGTTTTTGTGGTCACCCCTTCAAGAAAGGAAAAGAGACCTTGTGGAAGCACTTTATCCGAGCCTTTCTTTGGACATTTTGGAATGAAAGGAACCATAGGCTCTTCCATAACAAAGAGCTTCCTATAATGAACCTATTTGACAACATCATTTTTCATGCTATGTCTTGGTGTAAAGAGTCTCATTATTTTCTTTCATACAGTATGAATTCTATACTAACCAATTGGAGAAGTTTTCTGTAACTCCTCAAGTTTTCTTGTGGGTTTTTTCGCCTTTTGTAATTTCAATCATCAATGAAATTGTTTCTTATTTTAAAAAAAATGCAAAATTTGGTTGTTCTAGATGAAGCAGAACCAATATAACCAAGAATTTGAAACTTGCCTAAAGGACTCTGACGACATCACAAAGTTGGCAAGTAGTAGCATATCGTCGGGATGAAGAGAAGCCTTTTGGGCACCAACAAGACTGATAACCTGCAATATAATTCTTATATATTGTACAGAGAGCATGAAACATAGTGTCAAGGGTCAGGAGCAGGACAAGAAGATAAAAGTTCACCTTATGTTTGCACATTAAAATTGCAAAAAGAATGCCTGAATCAGCAACATCTTGTAATATTGCACCCGCAGCTTGTCTTGTACCATAAGCGAGASGAAGACAAGTGTATGCATGAAGAAAAGTAGCAGGGTTCCTGAAGTTGGACCAATCAATAGAACTAAGAGAACAATTTGTAAATTAATTTTTGTAAAAGGTGGACGACATGAAATCCAATGCAGCCCACTGAAACATGCAAACTGTACACCCACCCACACTCCACCATAAGTATACTTGAGCATACATTATATATGAAAGAAAAAAAAGTGAGTTTAAATTGACTGAAAAAAAAATAGCTGTTACGTTATGTGTGGTACGAAAGAGCAACCTACAAATCTATGCTCTTGACATCCATTTACACTGCTACTGACGCACAAACTACAATATTATGTTAACAAGAATGTGAAACCATCGCCAACATTTTCCATTCAAAATCATAGTCAACAGAAGTCTTATTCACACTGAATTGGTGAGGAAAGTGCCATATTTTTGCATAAGCAGAATAAAAGTTCAGGAAAGAGCACAAGCAGTTTACAAGGGGAAAGAGAACAGACTTGTGTTCTTCATCCAGAAAAACAGATAGAGGCAGGTCGAGAGTGCTGAAACTAACCAACTGAATGAATGGATGAGAGAGGAGAAGACAACATCTGTTCCTCCAAGAAGAGAAGTCATATCAAACTTGGGATTTCTCTCAAAACATCTATTTACAGACTTTGTTAGAATAAGTATCATCTGCATGCACGCATTACAATATATCAAATAAGTGAAGAAACCATGATGGCAACACATATTTCATTCATAAAAATTTTAAGAAAACAATAAGTAAGAGGAGCAGCTTCTTGCACAAACAAACAGCAAGAATCATCTAGAAAAGCAGGAGATAAAATAACGAAGAAATTTCTAAATGAGTTACAAGCAGAACCAAAGTTACCTGACCATAAATAAGTTCCAACTGGCCTCTTAATGATTCATAGGGCTCTTCTGTGCAGCTGATGCAAACCAAGTAAATCGGACCCTTCACAAGAAAGACGACCTGGAGATGGGGAAATTACAAACAAATTTTATTTATATAACACAAGCAAAATCAGAAATCTGAAATGAAAAAACAGGGTGTTCCATCTGATTTCCTCCAGTTTCCAGTTCCTCTATTATTACAAGCACCAGAAGACAAATGAACAAACACAATAGTTCTTTAAAAGTGAAAAGAAATAACTTTTGCAGACATATCATTTTAAAAATAAGACATTCATAAATATTTTGCACACGCATTCAGAACTCAGGTTGAAATCAGCAACAGCAAATAAAGGTAGCCAACTCAACTAGTTTTAACTTTTAAGGCAGCATATCCACAGATGGAATGCAATAATACAAACAGTTATTATCTATTTGCTGCAATACTTTTTCCAAGGGCACTTTTGCTTTCCCCTCACATCAATGTTTTTTAAAGGAGAAACCCCATTACGACACAAAACTCCTTGCGGCCTAGACAGAATGCATGGGCTTAGGTGAGCTGAGAAGCTTGATATATACACATACACACATATATATATTTACACAAATGCTTAAAGTTCTTATATAACCAATGAAAAGGGAAGAAAAGAAGAGGAAAATAAATTATATATTTATCATTTTTATGTGTGGGTATGAGGGAGAGGGGTTATTTATACATTTGGGTCTTCTTGTCTGGCTTCCCTTCTCTTTCTTTTTTTTTTTTTATAAGAAACGGAAAAGATATGTATTAAGCACAAAAGGACAGCCTAGGGCCGAGGGGTAGAGAGAACCCCTTCCCAAAGAACCCCTCCCCTTTTCTATATCCATTCATTTTTTCAACAAATATCCATATCCATTTTGCTAAGATTTCTTTTTTTTTTTTTTAATGTTCCCTATGCCAAGACTCCCTAGGAGAGGGGCTTCTTAATCTTAGTTTTGCTCAATTCACAAGATGAGTCCCACCTAGCCTGTAGGCCCCTTCTCGGAGAAAGTTTCCAAATAGCTTCTCAATGATTTTGATTACCTCTAACGGCTTAGCAAAAGGGGGACATAAAGTATACAGATAACAAGAGAGAATGGCTTGAATAAGTACAAGTCAACTAAGAGAACTAAGGTCTCATCAAACAGAATTGAAATGAGAATTAACTGAAAAGAATAATTGTGGAATGGGAATAGAATTTCTAAAATCATTATTTTGGAATATGAATTAGAACAAGGAGAATGCCGTTGATATTCTTTACTAATATAAAATGAAAATGAAAATCAAATTGTTGTGAGACCCAAACAAAGTAGAAAGAAAATAAAAATATAAGTGAATAAGTGGTAGGGCCCAAGAATGAAATTCCAGAATTATTACAAGAATATACATGGGACAGATCCATTCTCACTCCCATGCATGGCCTAAAGTTCAAAGAATACTGAACTCCAATAACCAACATTGAATGTAACCAATGATATATATAAATATTTAAAATAAAAAATAAAATAAATAAAAATAAAAATTTTAAAAACCTGGTGTTTTCCAGCTCTAACCAATTTGACACGATCACCCCTGAAAAGGAAATTAATCAATCAGGAATGTGCAGCATTCATTCAGAGGAGATGTTACCTGAGATTTTGAATATCATAACGCTTAAATATTTCATTGGTAAAACAGAAAATTCCAGCTACTTACCCATCCTCCACAAAAGAAATGATTGCCTGCAAGCTGGCTGAAAATCCGGCTAGTTTGTGTTCGTCTCCATATCTGGATGTCATTAGACAAAATCAAAATAAGATTACAGCAGAAGGTTGCAAATTAGAATTCCTTAAACAAATAGAACAGTTTATGATACTAAAATAAGCAGAAAATGAACAAACCTGGAATAAATAGGTTTTCCAGAATGACTCAGAATAAAGAAATGCTTCTTCCTTTTTCTCCATGATATGGAAGCATCATCCTGAGCTTTAAGAGAGAACCAATCAGAGAAGGTATATTGCTAACAATCAATGTATGTCAGGTCAGTGACCACAAAGAAGCAAAAGTGATAAGCAGTTTTTCTGGGTAACTAAAACGATATAACTGAAAGGAGCTATATTTTCGAAGCCTGTATTTACAGTATAACTACTGATGGCTGGGCCTAACTATAAAAAGACAATTGCTCCTTGCGACATACATTAAAATCAACATATACTAGCGAATTCATAATGGTTTGAACTTCAAGTACTTTATGTTACATGCAAACAAGTGGTTAACTAAAGTATAAAAGTGGACAGATCCAACTGAAAATCCAAAACAACACCTAACATGTGCAAGTCCCGAGCGAATTATGAAAATATTAATTTTATGGATCGTGCAGAAGTTTAAATAAACATGCAATTTATCCATCATCCACAAAGAATTTGACTATTTTTTTTTTTGATAACTGAGAGTCGGAGCTTTGCTCCCCTGTTCCCAGGGGCACTCGCGCCCGCTCAAAGGCCAGGACCCTGGAGACATTGAGGGTTTTTGGTATAGTGGTACCTTACCTTAGTAAAAGAGAATGGGGATTTGCCTGAGATTATTCCACAAAGATCCTTACCTGAATTTTCCCTAGACCAGTTAGGATTTTGATCTTTACCTGACCTTTACCACAAATAACTCTTCACTTATCCCGAAATGGCAAATAAAGAAACACTTCATCATCAAACAACACAACCTATAGCAAGCCAGAAACGTTCCCAAAGTATCCAAAAATTTATCCTAAATCAAAATTGTCAGCCGACTCCTCCACAACAAGTTGATGGTGTTAATCCTCCCATGGACAAGAAAACATTTTAACCTTGACTTTTACCTTCCAATGCTAAGGGGTCGAGGAGAAACTTATGCAAGTGAAGGGTGCTCAACTAGGACAAAGAAAAATCTACACAAGAACACACCCTAAGGGTCAGGGTGGTTCCAAACAAAAGTATCCCTAATCAAGCAAGTACTAAGCATCGATAATCATTCATGATCTATTCCATAGACAACGCAAGGCAAGGAGTTAAAAAAAGACTTCAATCAAATTTTATGCTAGTTTGATACCATCAAAAAGCAAACAGTCGTCAACAAGTTGCCAAATTACAGTACCTCATTGCCATGCCGCTTCCCAGGAACCCACGAGGGCAGAGAAACACCAACAGAAGCGTCATCTCTCAGCTCCTGAATTTCGTCCTCAGCAATCCCATCCATCTCTGACCTGCCGCTACTAGCACTGCTGCTTCCTCTTTCACCAGCATACCCACTACTACTAGGGCTGGCCGGTCTATCCACCTCTATCTCCGAATTGGTCCTCCCCCACACAACACCCGCACCACCAATTCCACCTCGCACCGAACTTTCCGAATTTCCCACAACGTTTTCCTCGGGAACTGCCCCGTCCCTCATTTCCCCATCATTCTGTTGAATTCCGAACTGAGAACCATCCGCCGGGGATCCATTTGGGACGCCATTGACATCCTGCCGATCGGAGAGCAGCTCGGGATGGGGTAAGGTCAATGCTAGAGACGCCAATTCTTCTTCGAGAGGTTTAGGTGGCGCAGTGGGCGTTGGTTTAGGGTTGAATTCATCGAGTTCATCACTCGATGAAAGTGAACTCAACCCAGAAGACATCGTCGGATTATAACTTCAATTGTTGCTTCCGTTTCCGATTGGAAACTGGTTTTCGTGATCAGAGGGAGGGGAAGGTGAAACCCAGAGCGTAAAGGCTTGTGCCAGTTCGCCGTTTGTGAAGATTGTCGTCACTTGGTGGGAAGGAGGGATCCGAGTGGCGTGGCGCTCGTGGTGAGGTCGGGTCGGATTCGGTCGGGTCGGGTCGGAAAATGTTTTTCCGATAAATTTATAAAAATCCTATGGGTGTTATGAAAAAAAAATCAATGGAAATAAGAGTCTTATTCCGTGGATTAAATATCGATGTCGATGGAAATATTGCGGTTTCAATTTCATGGAAATATCTTTCCATTTCAAAAAAAATGAATTGATAGAAATATCGATAAAATGTCGATGTTGATAGATATTTATGTAAATGTTAGAAATATTAAAAAATCGTAAAAAAATATTTAAATTAACAAATAACCATTTTCCTATTTCTAAATTAATTAAAAATAGTTAATATTAATATTATGTATATATTATTGACATTCTGTCGATATTTTTCATATTTTGTCGATTTTCTTATACTATGATAGAAATGTCGATTTACCTCTCATGTCAATGTCGAATTCATTGAAACATTGATATGTCGATAAAAATGTCGACAGATATTTACAACCATGTAATCTAAAATATTATATGTCAAAGCCAGCATATCTCTTTAATAATTGGCATATATCTAAGAAGTTGTAAGTTGGATCTCACCACTACATGTTCTATTATATATATATATATATATATATACTTTTTTTTGTTTTTGCTCTTTCTAATTTTAGCTTTGGTCTTCCAAATCGTAAGTGAAACGAGTTTCTACCTCATACAGCTCGGGTCGAAGACCGGGGGATATTTTGATTCGTGTACTTTGAAAATGTTTATTTGGTCGATGTACTCTAACTTTTGGTTTATTTTAAAACTTGTAATTTCAAAATATACATTTTGGTCCTTTGCTTTTTAGAAGTGACCATTATGATTTCTTAATTTTTTTATTTAATTTTTTTCACAATTTTAATTAGGGGTGCACAACGATCGGTCGGCTCAGTTTTCAGGCCTAAATCGACGCTGACCGACGCATGGTTGGTTTCCAGAAATGGAAATCGACCGACCATTTTTGCTGCTTCTCCACCAACCAACGGAATAGTCGGTCGGTCGGTCGGTTGGTCGATTTAGGCCTGAAAACCGATAATTCAACAATTAACAAAACATGTAAGTCAATAGATGTATATATCAATTCAAGAAACAACCAAATACGAAAGTCAATATACAAGTAAAATATCATAAATAGAAAGCTAGTACATGTATATCCCAATAATTACCTCACCAACAACGCGCTCTCCCTCAGCTATTTTGAGACCCTTTCCTTTTCCGTAAGTAGAATTAGTTTACTGAATCTAATTTGTAAATATTACTATTTAACACAAATATCCCTAATTAGTTTACTCAATATAATTTGTAATTATTACTATTTAATACAAATATCCCTTCTTGAGTTCTTACTTTATTGTAGATTCTGTTTTTGCTGGTTTCCTTCCATTTCTTACTTTTCTTTCCCTAGACATCATCACATTCTCTAGTATTTAATGGAATCTCTCCTTAGGTCTTTCCCTGGACATCATCACATCATCTAGTATTTATTGGAGTCTCTTCCTGGATCATTGATGATTCAATCCGTATATATAAAGATAAATCAACTATGTGAGGATTTTTTAAAAAACAAACAAGCCATATATAAACTATTACATCTATACATCTTCTTCACAGATGGTGCAGCGGCAGGGAGGGACGGATCTGTGTCGGAAGGAGAGACGCGACAACGGAATGGACGAATCTAGGTTGGGACTGGACGGTCTGGACGACGCGACAACAGGTTGGGCGATGTGGTGGCGGAGCGAGAAGCAGAGAGGGCAGGCGGCAGCGTGAAGGGCGTGCAAAAGAAAGGGATGATTGGGCCAAACTCTAATTTGTTAAAAATCCAATAAAGGTAGTTTGATTTCGTAATTATATTTACTCACCCATTTGAAAATCTTTTATTTTAGATTGGTAAATTTCAAAATCTACCTCAACACAGTCTTATCAAAATTTGTTTAAATCTACTCTCAAATTATAATTACCGATTTAAAATTATATTTAAGATAATTATTTTAATTTTATTTACTTTTTATTAGATAGAGTTGATTTCCTTAATATTAAGGCGAAGGTTTTTTTTTATTGCACGAGTTAGCCAGTCAATGATTGTTTTTGCTATTCGTAAAAACCTTAAATCCCTATAATTATGTATATATATCTAATTGGTTACAACGATATATTTGTCAAAATATTTTTTCATTATTTAAAAAAAAGTCATTTAACCATTATTATAATATCTCATAGATTTGACCATCCAGGTCCAAAAAGACCGTAAATGTGGGCCAAGGCCCAAGAAAACGGATTCAAAATCCAACGGTCTTATCACCTTTTGTTTGGTGTAATGGTCACCTTTTTCTACTTGTCCCCGTTGCTAGGGGTAAGTTAAAAAATGGTCGATTTAATAAGTATTTACAAAAATAGTTTGTTTTGAAATTATTTCTCTGAATATTGCGACTTTAAAATCGTCTCTATTTAAAATTTATATCAATTTTAATGATTGTGGAAAAAATCATTTTTCAAACATGTTTAAAAATAATAATTTTTTTGCCATTGCTCTAGGTAGGATTTTTTTTTATATATATACTACATGAGATTTATCATTTTATTATTGATTATTTTAACAATTTTGTGATTCAAATATAAATCTCTCTCTTAATTCTCCCATTTTACGTCTCTTTCTAAATAATATTTTTCAATCTTTATAAATTTATCTCTCTCAATCTACACCCCTCTAATTTTCTCTTTATTCTAAATACTCTCTGTTCACTTTGTTTACCAATTTCAGATACATTTAAATAAATGATAATTTGAACTAGAAATTTGGATGGGCGGAGAAAAAAGGGATTTTTGAGAAAGAAAAGTAATGAAATAAATAATAGAGATAAATGAAATTTTTTAGCGAGATAAAATTATTTGAGAAAATTAGAATGGGTAAAGATAAAGAATATTTGAAAGAATTGGTAGAATTTTAGGGAATTTAGAGAGAGAAAGTGACGCGGGGGAGGGGGAGAGAGAATTTGTGAAATTTGAGAGGATTTGGAAAACGAGGGAGGAAGAGATGAACGACTAAATTGCTTTTAGACTAATAGAGAAAATAATTAAAATTAAAAGGCAAAATGGGAAGTTAAATTGTTGTACCGTGGGATGAACAGAGAGACAAGGTTAGATGAAAAGAAATAGGATTTGAGATGTAAAAGATAGTTGTGCCGTGGGATGAACCACTACTTTGAAACCAATTTCGACACGATCATGATACTAAATCGTACTGTGATCTCCTAAGTTAACGCAACACCTAACTCAGACACACACTTGTCAGAGCGGATTGGAATCAAATAACATGCTCAAAATCAATTTGAAAAAGCCGAACCCACAAAACATATATTTTTCTCTATCTTTTGCAGACACCAAGATGAGGGATTTTATTTAGTACAAGATGTGGGATAGGGACCAAACTCTCAACTTCGATTGAAAATATATGTCAATTACTGTTGAGCTATACTCGTTTTGACACCAAAATGAAGAATTGGAAAGAGGCTCAAAACTATTTTAAAAAATGAAACGTTTTATTAAAATAAATGAATAATGTTTTTATAAAATTAATGAATAAACGTTTTATAACTTTATATAATTAATGAATTAACGTTTTAAATTTACATTAAAATCGTTAATAAAATTATTAATCGATAACATTAAAAACCCTAATTAATTTCATACAAAGATTTTTCAATAAATTAATTTTAACAAAATATATTCTTGCATTTAGCTCTGTGAAATACAATTTTTCTTTTGATATAGCCAAAAAGAAAATTGTTTCTATTTAAAAAATATTTAGATATTTTCGATTTTAATTCATGAACATTTAAAATGTCTATTTTATGTGATGTTTGTCAATTGTTAACAAATCTTAATTTCAGTCTTGGTTCAAATCTCTACCTCACTTATTTTATTTCAAATAGTCCACGCCATAGAAGGAAAAGGAAAAAAAACCATTCTAAAAATTTTAGGTTAAAAAATCATGTTCATCCATGTATTTGGATTGAAGTAACAATTTAATCATGAACTTTAGTGTGTAAGAATTCAGTTTTCGTATGTTCAGATTTGTAACAATTAACTTCTTTAAATTTTAATATATAATAATTTAGTTTTTGTAGCTCAAAATTTACAACGATTTAATTCCTATGATAAAATATACTATTAAGATTGAATGTCTTATATATGTAAATCGATGAAATGATAAGGGACCAAATATTATTATAAAATACAAGCACTAAATCATTATATAATAAAAAAGTGTGAGAGTTTTTTTTTTTTATTGGTAGATACTAAATTGTTATAATTTTAAGGTTAAAAAACATTTTTGATCCTTATATTTTGTTAAAGTAACGATTTAATACCTGAATTTTAATTTGTAACGATTTAGTCCCTGTACTTTCAAATTTGTAACAACTTAGTCCCCATACTTTCTATGTAACAATTTAATCCTTGTATTTTAAAGTTTGTAGCGATTTAGTCCTTATCGTGGATTTTTTTTTTGTCAAGTTTCTTATATTTATTGATTGCTAAACCAATGAGTGACCAAATATGTCTATAAATTAGAAAGATTTAAGTTATTAAATGACAAAACTTGACACTTAATTTTAGTAAGATTTTTCATGATAAGGACTAAATTGTTAAAAAAATTTAAATTACGGGACTAAATCGTTACAAACTAAAGTTTAAGGACTAAATCGTTATTTTAATGAAAGTTTAGGGATTAAATCGTTACAAACTAAAATTTAGGGACTAAATCATTATTTTAATCCAAGTACAAGGATCAAATATATTTTTTAACTTAATTTTAACTCTAGAAACTAAATTATTATCTACTAAAATTAAAATTTAAATGCTAACTTGTTACTAATATGATAGGAACTAAAAAAAAAGTACAGAACTAAACAAAAATTTTATAACCAAAATTTTATTATAAAAAAATAAAAAGGGGCATTTCAAAATTTTGGTCAGACTGCCAGTTCTCAGCATTTTGGAATCAACCCACCAATTCCAAAGTCCACAATTAAAAAATTTATTAATGGAAAAAAGACGATTCTATTAACCCATTAAATTAGGTCATTTTGCAAAGAGGTCCTCCTTCTCTTGTCTTTTTCCTTCTCAACTGCCCCCACATCCCACCGCCTAAAAGTAATTTGCATTTTTACTTTTTCTTTTTTAAAGCTATAACCATTTAACTTAAATATATGAAATGTTATAAAAAAAAAAAAACTTAAATATATTGAAACAGTCTCGAATTTTTTGCCATCTTCACTATATCCATTTTATATTTTGTCTTTTTAATTTAATCATTTTTATATTTATTTGAGGATAATTTTGTATTCGACGTAAAATGTTCTCTCTCATTCTTTCCTTCTCTCTCTCTTCCACACTTTTTTTTTTCATTTATTTTATTTCATTTCTTTCAAAATATTTTATTCTCGTACTTACAAATTCCACTTTTCTCAGATTAATTTTTTCTCTAAAAACGCTCTTCCTCTCGGATGTTTTGAATATAAAAAGTTACAATTAGATATAGTTTAATTAATTAAAAAGTTATAATTTATTTTTAATTGTAATTAATACGAAATTTCAAAAGTTTCAAATTTTTATTATATAGAGAGTTTTTTCTTACCCTCTCTCGAAATTTTTTCTTCATCAAAACTTGAACTTTTTTTCTCTTTCAGTAGGTTTCTCTCCTTTAATCGATGTCTTGCATTTTGTTTAATTAGATTATTTGATCAAACATTCTGCGTTTAGTTTTTTTTTCAATGCAATGTTAATAATTGTTCTTTTAAAGAATATTTAATTATTTATAATAAATAATTAATTTATTAAAAAAGTTTAAAAGATGACATACTTGTTGGTTTTTTTTTTTTGTCATTTGTTTTCAATGACTCAAATAAAAAATCAAATTATGCATTGTCATGTTCAGGAAAAAAAATGAAAAATCTATGAATACGTATTTTTTTTAAGAAAAACATTTAGTAATTGAAGAATAATATTTTTAGTCATATTAATTGAGTAAGTGGATGATGAGAATTATCAATAAGTTTGATTTTATGAGATAAACGTGTAAAATACAGAAGAAGAAAAACTCAAGTGAGATAAATACTAAGGGATAAAAAAGTCAAATTATTTTTAAAATTTTAATTATTTAATTAATTTTTATATCTTTAAGCATTGAAACAAAAACTACAAAATTTCACGTGCACCACGTGTTTCTTATGAGTTAATTAAAAATTTAAATATTATTTTAGTTTGTATCCCTTTTTTATTTTAGTTCCTATATTTTCAAAATATTCGATTTAGTCCTTCTATTTTTTGTTTTTAATTTTTGTATATTTCTAAACGGCTTTCTTTTATCTTTGTTATTTTAAAAAACGACTATTAACTTAAATTGTATACTTAATCAAAACTCTTTAATAAAGATCTATAGCTATATTTTAAAAGATTTAGTAAATAAAATATGAAGTTAATATTAGGATTGAAAAAAATAAAATAAGAAAAAAAAATAGTTAAATTTTTCAAAAAAAAAAAATACAATAATCAAAATAGACATTTTGAGGTTACCTCAGACAAATGGTAAAAATACATGGAATAAAATAATATTTAAATTTAAATCAAACGATAATTTACCGATACATGAACAATTTTATTATTTGAACAACTATTCTCAGCAGCACCAATACCTTAGGGTCCTTTTTAATTTAAAAAAACAAAAAAGAGTTCTAAAAATTAGTGGTAGGGGTAGCTGTTGGCCAATTAGCAGAAATTATTGTCTAATTTCTAATAGATTAAGGATAAAACTAAATTAAGAATAATTTGGTATATTTAGCCTAACCACTAATGTTAATGCAGCTCCATCATCATTTTCATGCTTGCTTCATTTAAATGATATAAATAAACCTACCATTTATAATTACTCCATCACTTAAATACAATTACTTAGCTCCAAATTTATGAAATTTCTAAAACTAATACTATTTAAATATATTTTTACTTTTGGTTCATCTTGTCTCAGAGGTTCATTCCGAGCTTCTATGTTTGATACAAATTTATAGTTACATCTTAAAAAATTTAATAAAATTATAATTAAATGAAAATGAAAAAAAAAATTACTAAAATAGATATTTTTAAAATACAATAATTTAAAGTATTTAAAATAGGAATAAACTACCCTTCGAGTTATAAAAATATTAAAATTAAACTCTAACCCACCTTTAAACTTGATTGTAATGGGAACACCCAATAATTCAAAGGTTATTTTCGTAATTTTTCTGAATCGAAAAATTCAAATACCGTGTTTAAAGACAGAGACTAATATCTCAATAAAAGAAAGGTCAATATTAAATTATTTTTTTTAAAAGGAGAAAAAAAAACCCCACCCTTATACCGAAGTGGTCTTATATGATTGGGTATGAAAAAGTAAAAGAAACTTTGGAAAAAGAAAATTTTATTTAAAGATAAATAAATTAGAGAGTTTTACAACATTAAAATAATCACAACATAAACCTAAAACTTCCAAGCAAAAAAAAAACAAATAAAAATTGTATGTTTTTATTTTATTATAATTTTTTTGATTAAAGACTAAGACGGCATCTTTTCAGATGAATTAATTTATATTTACCAAAATGCCCCTGATGGTTTGGTATTGACCGAAGACGAAGAACTGAGGAAGAACATAGAAGAAAAAGTATACGATATTTTAATCTCAAAGTACAAAATATTCCGAGTTACAGACGCGAAAACGATGATCGGAGCGATCAAAACGCCGCTCAGATGCGGCGGTCAAACGGAAAACGGACAAAAAAAGTGGAGGAAGTGGAGAAGAGAAACCGATCAAAAATTTTGGGAGAGAGAGAGATCAAAAGTCTTACTCATCGAAGAAATTCGTATATCCTATGGGGAATATTCGGAAAATATTTCTCGCGGAAATTGTTTGTTGTCGTATGCGTTCGATTCCTCGATTCAATCTTCGAAACCTGTTTTCTGCCAAATCGCATCTCGGACTCTACTCAGATCTCTTCCTTTCAGCGTTCTTCCGATTCCTTCGTGGACTGAGAACGAAGCGATCCTCGTCCTCGCCAGAAATTCGTGCGGCGGAACCCTAAATCGTCCGTCCTCGAACTCATCGCCGCCG
>NW_019104582.1:471798-569344 GCF_001995035.1 Momordica charantia
CCGGCGAGGCGCCGGAGCGCGGCGAGTTGAAGAGGTCGGACTCGTCGAGCTCGAAGATGGAGTCACCGCAGGCGGCGCCACGGCGGTCCGCCCCGTCGGCGCCGGGAAGAAACCGGAACTTTGAACGAGAGAAGTAACTCTTACCAGTCGCCATCGGAGGAAAGAAGTAAGAAATTTCTCTCTCTCCCTTCTTTCTCTCTCTTTGTCTTCGGATTTCTGTTGTTTCAGAGAAATGGAGATTTGGGGGAAGGCTTTTAAAAAGTTTTGGGAGTTGAAGAAGAAGAAGAAATGGATAAGATTTTCCCGGAAAATTACCAAAGACTCCCAGTGATTTTCTTTTTCTTTTCTCTCTCTCCCACAGGAAGAGGAAAATTGACAAGTTTTGGGAATTTAAATTTATACCCAAATGATTCCAATTATTCTTTTTCGCCCTGATTTGATGCCTCCCTCACTGTCACATGCCTTTATTCCCCCCTTTAAAAGTTGTTTTTCATTTTTCATTTTTCTTTTTTCATCTCTACAGTTTTTTATTTTTATTTTTATTTTTATTTACATTGATATAGTCTCCATATTGGAAATTGAGATTCCTTTCTTTTTTTCCTTTGTATTATGATATTGGAGGTTTTTCACTTTTTTCATTTTTTTTGTTTAAATATTATTTTGGTTGGATTTTTAAATAGTCTATTTTAGTCTATATATTTTTAAAGAGCGATTATTTTGGTCTCTTTGAGCTCGTTTAATATTATTTTGATCTCTTTAAGCTAGTTTGATAACATTCATGTTTCTTCATTTTTTTAACAAAGGAAAATGAATTGTATGGTCAAAACATCAATGAATTCAAATTTGATAAAATAGTATTTTTATTTATGTTTTGGAACAAATTGGAAACATACCAGGAAAAAAAAAAACTGTTGTTTTCAAAATACAATTTTGATAATGTTTTCATGAAATCATAAATCAAAAACATAGCTACCTGCAAAAAATTTTTAAATTTCTTAAGAAAATTGGAAACTGAAACAAGAAATAAGAAATGGTAACCTTGTCAAATGGACCATTTATTTTTCATTTTTATCTCATTTCTGTCTATTATAATTTTACCATGACACTCTAAAGGGTTTCATTTCTATTGTGCAAAAAAATTTTGTTAAAATTTTGCAAATAAATATCAAATTTGTCACATTTTAAAAGTACAGTTACTAAAAATGGACGTTTTGAAATTACAGTGACTATAATTATAAAAAATTAATAATAATAAAAATAAAATTTGAAAGTCCAAAAGGTCAAAATGAATCCTTTGTAAATACATTACTAAAATGAATTGATGTCAAAAAGTACGTGTACCAAAAGAATATTTTAACTTTTTTCTTTTTTCCTTTTTGGTTCAAACTTAGAAAGTTATAAGTTTAACTTAAATTATGAAGTCACTCCACCGAAAGTTTGGTCCTAAACTTTTTAGGTAAGGTTTAATATGTCATATTGAACCTAACTCAATTTGTTAAGGTGGCTATCTCTGGTTAGAAGATTGTGAATTCGAATCTCATCTCCACCTATATATTAAGAAAAAGTTAAGTATGTATTTGAATTTTAAAAATGGTCTAATAAGTTCCTAAATAACAAAAAGTGTTTAATAGGTATATCAACTCTAGAAATATTTATTTCTCAAAAAACAAAAAACCTTTAGAAGTATTTAGTATGTCCTGCATTTTCAATTTTGTATGTAATAGATCCTGCAGTATTTCAATTTCATGTGTAATAGATATTCGGATTTTAAAAATTATCTAATAGAAGCCGCCAGAGATTTAATATACCTAGAATTAAAAATTTCAAATTCAACATTTTTTAAATTCAACCACCTATAGAGAATAACATTCTCTGTATTTATTTTGTCCTTTAAAACTTTTAAAAATGTATGTTTTAGTTTGTAATATATATATAAAGACCACAACTATTTGGATTTTGGTCTCTTACTCTTTTGAAGGTTTATTTATAGTACATAAACTGTAAAAAGTACTTATTTTTGTCTTTAGTATTACTCGAGTACCTACTTTATATAACTTTAAGCAATTTATGTAATTCTTATTAATATCCATATTAGCATGTTAATTAATATACATATTCAAAGTCAAGATATTTATAAGTAATAATTAATTACGAGATAACAGTATGAGCCAAAGTAATTAGGTCGAGAGACTAAGGACCTGTTTGGTTGAAAACTCGGATTCTGTTTTTTGTTTTCAGATTCACTGCATCAAATGGATCCAGCGAATACACGTTTGGCACGATTTTGGATATTTGTTTTTGAAAACTGTTTTTCGAATTCTATGATTCAAACGGTAGAAATTCTGAAAACTATTTTTGTATGTTTTCAGTGTTTTCAGATTCAGAATTTGAAATTTTGAAGATGCAGAATTACATTAAAAATGATAAAAGCTTTGATAAATATATTACTTCATATTATAAACTCATTTTATATTTGTTAAAATTAAAACATGTAAAATATAATGTATTCGAATTATATAACCTTGTAAAATAACAATTATACAAAATTCATAAAAAATTGTTAATAAATTAATTAATATAAGTTAAAGATTAAACTAAAATTTAGTTTGCAACTACTTCTAGTTTACAAATATATTACTAAACACACATTGAACAATTTTCTAAATTAAGATTCAATTACCAAATCTGCTACCAAACACATATCTGAAAACACTGAAAACAAAGAATACAACCCTGGTTTTTATTTTTTTCAAATTTATGTTTTCTGATTACCAATCAAACGTACCCTAAAATATTGCATTTTTAATTATTTTTCAATAACTATATTTCTATATAAACCTTTTAAAACCTTTTTTATGTTTCTCTTTTAAATATGAACATGATGTTTTTCCTATCGATTATTTTTAGGTTGAACTATAAATTTTTAGTGTTAGTGTTGGTGCCTTTTTAACTTTAATTTTAATCATTATACTTTTAAAAGTTGTATTATTCTTCTTTATCATTTAACAAAAGGATACAAATGTCACTTATTTGGGAAAGAAATTAGAAACTCAAAGGAATAAGCTATTTGTAAATATACTCTAAAAGAATTTCAAATTGGTTTAAATCTTGGGTTTCGGACGTTACAAAAATCTTACAGAATTGATTTAATCCAAATTTCCTAAAAAAAACAATAAAATAAAATAAAAATAACGATTTGAAATCATTCATCTTTTAAGTCCTAACAAACATTCAAATTCGTTTTAAAATCCGTCGATTTAAAATCCAATCAAGTAAGATATGTATTTAATTTTTTGTCTCCAAAATGAATAAAGTAACATGCTAAAATTATGATCGAAATAAATGAGATAAAAATAAAAATGAACAGATCAAAATTATCACTTTTTAGAAATACAAGAATCAAAATAGACATTTTGAAAGTATAAATATTAAAATAAATATCTTAAGATTATAGAATTATGACCAAAATAGTATTTAAACCTGAAAAAATTATTATAATATCAAAAAATATGTTCAATAGCCACGAAAAACCCCTTTTTTGATATTTTATTTTTAAAATTGCTAATTGGTTTAAAAAATTAAAATAATTTTCTCACTTTGAAAAGAAAAATACTTAGTGAGATAGTTAATGAAATATTGTTTAAAAGAACATTAATGCTATTTTATTACTACTATTTTAGTACAACATGTCGGGGTGGGGAATCGAACTCACAACCTTGGTTGGAGATATAGTCAATTACGCTGAGCTGCTCGCTTTGGCGCATGTATTAAATTTATGTTATATAATGCATTTTATTTTTTAATGAAGGTAACATATCAACTTCACGACGTGATATTTTATTTTAATGACGTAATTTTTTTTTCATGAATATAGTATCGGTTCATTCTAGTCAGACGTTACAATTTTAATACAATTTAATCCTAAATTACTAGTACAACTTTTCATATTTTGATATAAACAAAATTTAACGGGTTTAAACAATACAAATAAATTTATTTGAAATCTTCTCATTTCAAAGAAAATATAGGTTTATTTGGTAGAGTTTTTCATCTTTTTATTTATGGTTTATAGCTTTTAAGAAACCTAAATATTTTTTGTTTCTGTTTCTCAATTTTTATTTTCAAAATTTTGTAAGAATTTTAGTAAAAACAAAAATCACGTTTTTTTCTCTCTTATTTCTATTTTCAATTTTTTCTTCAAAACATAAATAGAAACGATATCCATTCACTTATGATGTAATGAATATTTTAAAAAATAAAACTTAAAGTTTTGGGATAGTTAATTTTTAAATATATATATATATATATATATAATTTTTTTTTTAAAATGGTTGTTAGCACTTCGAATGTGGAAGAAACTTCCTGTCAGAAAAAAAATATATGGAAGAAACTCTAAAACCGCGTTGGGAAAATTAGTTTACCATTTACGTCACGTGCCAATCGCTGGAAGATAAAAGATGCCGCCGATGAGCGCCACGTGTAAGAAGCCACCAAAAATCTTATCCTCGGAGGTAACAAAAAATAGACCAAGGGGGAGGGGTATTTTGGGGAAAGAGAGAAAATATTTTTTTGTCTCACTCGAAACCAAAAATTGGGCTTATGTGGGGCCCACGGTTTGTTGTGTTGTTTTAAGTGTACTTTGGAGAATTTTGTCGCGACGCGAGGGAAGGTGGTCCCTCACCTCCCCCCATGTTAATGGGATTTGGGACACGTGTTGTGCTCCTGCCACGTGGTCGCACTTCGGCGTCGAGAGAACCACGTTGCCACGTGAATGTAGGCCCCACTCTTGCCTGAGGCCAGTGGGTGTTGTCTGTCACACGTGTCCTTTTTCTCTTCTTCTACTTTATTTTTTCCTAACTAATTTATTTATTAAACAAAATGGAAACTGAGGGGCCGAGGCCAACAATGGCCACAAACAAATCCATGGATATTTATAAAAAAAATTACATTTATTTTTAAATGCAAAATTAAAAAAAAAAATTTGACATCTGTAAAAATAAATATTAATTTACTATTCTCGAAATATACAAATAATATCTATTTAATTATGAACTTTAAAGGAGTTAATAATAATTTAATATCTTTAAAATTTTAATTTTGATATTAATAAATTTTTGTCAATAACATCGTTATTTTGAATGTCATTCTACTATGTTGATTAGACAAATGAATGAATAATGAAGGGATAGGATGTTGCAACGAATAACACAGCAGAGTAGAAAAAACTAGTCGGATAAAATAAGGGTAGAATTGCATAAAATTATATAAAAGAAATCAATTAAAAAAGAATTCTATCACGACTCTATTGAACTTTTTTGGCGGTTCTGCTTTTATTTCGTCGATTTCTGACTATCCATTTGTGTTGGTCACCTGCTTTAAAAATGGTCATTAATTATTAATTTTGCATGAATGACTAAATATTAAAAATTTAAGAGAAATTTTAAATATTAATTGACTAAATACACACAGCTACCAAAATTTATTAAATAATTTAATCAAAATTACGAACACAAAAATTTAGTTTCATCATTTATGTAATACAAACTTTCCTAGCTCATATAATTAATAGATAATTCATAGTTTTTTTTAGGAGATTCAAACTCACAATCTGTTGATTTGAGATATATCAAAACACAAATTCGACCTTTCAATATAAGTTTAGCGGAGCTTAATTTGTAAACCACTAATTTTCAACTTTATCTTCAAATATATATTTTGATAACTTGGATTTTTTTTTTAATCTTTGACGCCTAGTCCATTGGTTTCTAAAGCTTCCATTTTACTCTACAAGGTTAATGGGCTATAGGTCTCAAATATCACATTTTATTGTTTTAGAAATGAAATTTCTTTAATTGAAATGACAAAATATAAGATTTTAAAATTCTACAAAACTAAATAGAATTGAACCGTGCTAATTTTTATATTTTATAGATATCTTATCCAACTCGGTAAACTTTAAAATTACTTCTATTTAATTTCTACTATAAAATATAATTAGCAAAATGTTTAAGTTGCATTATTTAGGCTATCTTTTTTTTTTTTTTTGGTAAAGTTTAGTCGTTATCTACCACATAATATCAATCCAATCAAAATTTATCTACTAATAAACAAACTATTATATTAAATAGTCTTTGTAAAAAATAAATAAATAAACAAAAGAAAAAAAAAATCAAACAACCCTTTCATCCATTTCAAAATTTATCCTTGTATCTTTATTTTTATCACCCTATAGTAATAAATTAAACATTATTACTACAACAATAATGGCATATTTATTTAAAACTAGCTAAAGTTAGACGTTGAAAAGATATTAAACTATTAAAATAAAGCACCTACCAATATAATGCCATGCATGGACACACATTACAAGTCCATCATAATCATTGAATGTCCCTTATTAATTAAGACCAAAACCCATAAAAAGCTTATCCCTTTAGCAATAATAAATGAAGAATTGGGGCAAAGCATCTTAATATATACCATAAAACCAAGAGAGAGTTTTCAAAAAGAAGCCCATATCCATTGTACATGAATCTTAATTTTTAGCTTAATATAAATTTGGTTTTAACAACTAATAAAGCAATGGTTTTGAGTTGTGGGTTTGGTTGGAAATTAGGAAGGAAAAGCCATTTTCAATGATCTCAATATACTTGAGAAGAAAAAGGACAACTCTCACTTGATTTGTCTATGCTTTAGAGAGTATGGGCCATTGATTCATAATCTCTTTTTATGGATCTTGTTTCTACAAGAGGTAAAGGTTTTTATTTTTCTAATATTTCTTTTTTGGCTAAAGTGTTTATGGATATTTTTTTAGTTTATTGAGCGGGGGCAAGAATGTTTACTGGGAATTTTAGGAGTGAAACTCGAAATAAGTAAATTTGATTTTGTGTTTATGTATGTGAGTGTTTCACTATCAAATGTATAATCTTAAATTTTGATTCTAGGGATGGTGAGGTTGTTCTCGTATCAAGTGGGGTCTTCGGCTTGTAACTAGTTGAAGTCTCTAACTTGGAGCTTGTTGAAGTTCTTCGACTTGTTTGTTTAAATTCTTCGACTTGTTGAGAGATCTCTCATCTTCAAAGACATCTCAAGTTTCAAAGTGTTCTGATTTTCAAATTTCTAGTCTTCGGGAAGTCTTCATGACTTCAAAGAATCTTCAATCTTTTGGGATTTTTCTCTAATTTCTAAATCTTCGCTTTAATCCTTTTGATTGTCTCTCAAATCTCTTTGTATATGAGGGTGACCTCTTTATTTATTTAGTTTTTGTTTTTGTTTTTTTTTTTTTTTTTTGGNGCTTGGTTAACTTTAAGACCATGTTTACTTATCAGGAATCGAAATGTGAATAAAATCGGAATAAAAATAAATCGAAATAGGAATGCTTACTAAAAATTTTCTGGAATCAGAATCAGAACCAGAACCAAATATGTAACAATTATTACTCGTATACTCCTTCCTTTTTTCTAGTTAATTATAAATATGTTATTGTGGTAATATTTTCTTTTTAATTACCATACTAATAAAATTTATTTTATTTTATTACCATATGATTTATAGTAAATATTTTTTTATTATAACAATTTAGTTAGTATTAATAATATAGGTGGCATACAATTATCTCTATTGATATGAAATCTTTTGGATGAAACCAAAAACAAAATCGTAAAGCTTATACCCAAAGCACTTGTCACTCTATTTGAAATACATTCAAATTCAGTTTCCACACCTATAAATATCATCCTCGTGGATGCTTTTGAGTTTGGGTTACCCATACTCTAAGTATTTTGATCATATTTTCCATCACATTTTTCTAATTTGATTACTACTTTCACAAAAACCAACTGTGTAGTTGTTGGAGGTGAAAAATAGCACTGTCACGTGGAGAACGTTTACTGGATGATAGTCTGATGGTTCGAGACAATCGATTCGAGAGAGCGGAGTTGCCGCTAGGCGAATCGATTTGAAATGCTTGTTCAACCTCCGGAACAACCAACTACACGATCAAATAAGCGTGTGCAGAGGCTCAGACTTCGCATATGTAGCACGACCATCTCCGTTAGGAATAGTAGTTTCCCGACATGCTTAACTGGCGGTCGGATGCACTGTTATACGCCTAAACCTATAAACAGAGCCTCATTCCGCAAGGTATCTGATTCTATCTCGATCTTAATACCTTGGCCAAGCTCTTTACTAACTTGAGCGTCAGAGTGTTTACCTCCTTATGCAGGTCCTTCCAGTACAAGATCTCCCAACTCACTCCGATTCTTTAGCTCGCCCAATCGGTCCATCTTGACATGGTCGGCTGAGACTGTTGTAATTTGTTGCACACACAATAGTAATTCTTTTCCAATATATTCAATGTTATGTTAAAAAAAGTCAATCAACTAACTATTCTACTAATATTTTCCATCATATTCTTCTAATTTGATTGCTAGCTACTTTCACAAAAACCATATATGCTACTTAACTGTATAATAACTCTTTCTCAATACGTATTCATTATTCTTTTAAAAAAGTCAATCGACTTGACATCAGATTATAGATTAGAAGTTTATAATCCTAGCTCATTTCCATTTTGGACGGAACAAATCGACTAATTTTATTAGTATAGCTTAATGGTTAAGGCATATATTACCAACCAAAAGATCGTGGATTCAAAATTTTGTTAAAAGAAAAAAAAAAACCACCATCTACACTCTTATATACATAATAATAAGATAGAGATAGATTATTGCCTTATGTGGACATTTTTCATCTAAAAAATAAATAGACCTTGTGTGAATAAATGTTTTCATTTCTTAAAAAAAAAAAAGATAAAGAATAAATGTTTTCTAGCTAGTTTAGTGACTCTTTCCTCAATCTTTAAAATAGATTCTAAACAAAAGTAGAAAAAAATATTTATCTCTAAAAGAAAATGAAAAGTAGTATTTCTGAAAGTACGAAAAATAATTCAAAAGTGAACCTTTTTAATATATTTTTGGTTTAAAATTTTTAAAAAATTGTAAAAGCAATCATCATCATTTTCTCAAAACATTTTGAAATATATGTAAGGCTCACCCATGACTTCAATTAGATTTTTATTGATATTAAAATCCCTAATTACAAAACTTCTTGGGAGTTTTATATAGCATAAAGTTTACACTTGATTGAATAATCAAAATTAATATAATGCTAAAGTCAACCAAAGTGAAAATGAATTGAAAACAACACTTTGGATTCTACCTAACTACTTTGATTTCTTCTTCATAAAAGTTTTCTTTTGAAAATATCAAACCATTTTCCTTGTATGCCTTAAATTATTCAAATCTTAAGTTAACTTCATGTTGGATACATTCTAATTTAATAATCGATCAAATTTTGTAAAAAAAAAATAAAAAAATTGTTTGTGTCTAGAAATTTAGAAAAGGTGAACCTAATTGGGTGTGCTCTTTTTTAAATTTTCCTTAAAAAATAATTATTGATTTAAGAAGTATCTGGTGAAGGGCTTGAATCTCTTATTCTCACTTACCTAATGAGCAAGTTCTCTGGTCGTTATGTAAGATAAAAACCCAACTAATGTGCTTGAATGTTACAAATTCTTGGACTTGACACAAACTAAACTTAATTGAGCCATTAATATCTAATAGTGTAGCTGATGATCAACAATACATCTCTGCATTTCAAAAAAAATATTTGGTAATGTTCCCCTTTTTTATTTCTAGTTTCCAATTTTATTAACAAATTTAAGCATTTGACAATTATTTAGGTTACTTGTTTATCACTTTTTAAAAACATTGTCAGAGTTGTGAAATTTGGAAACGAGAGCTTTTCAAGTTCCATGAAATAGAATACCGAGGTCTTAGTGACGAAGGTTTGAACTTGAGACCTTTAAACCAGTATGATCGAGAGACCTCAAGCATTGCCAACTGGACCGTTCCTTGAAAACAACACTGTTTAGATGTTGAGCGATCAAAATATATGTATCTTCTTGCTGAGCACCATTAAAAAGGTTGACAACCATTCTTTTACTTCTTTTAAAGAAATAACATTTTTCATGTTTTCTTTCTTTCTGCATTCCTCTCTACTCTCGTAGACGTCAAAAACATATCGATGGCATCAAAGTATTATCCATTTTATCAATGTCAACTTCCTTCACCTCCCTCCCTCTCATTCCATTTGTTTATTGCTGTTTTTGTTAATATTCTTATCTGTTTAAAGAAACATCATCTCAAGATTGAAATTAAAAGTGGTGAGATATGGAGGAGGCCATATGTGGGGATGTATCACTTAAGGCTTTCACACAGTTGACTTTCAATCTTTTTTCTTTGTTTTAAAATCCCTTTTTTATTCATTTATTTGTGGGATTTCAAGAAGAAACTAAAAGATCAAACACCAACATGAACTGCATTTTCCCAATATATAATCACTTTCTTTTGAACAAAAGATGTGAGTTTTGAAATCATGATCATTTCAAATTTCCAAATGCTCCCTTTTCCTTCTTCGCAAAATCCCTTGGTTTCATCCCCAAACCATGAAACCCTACACCACCTCGATTCCTTTGGCTCCCATTCCACCTCTCTCCTTCACAACCTCTCAATTGTGAAGGAGAAACTCCACCAAATCCGATCCGTTGTCAACATCGTCATCTGCAACCATCAAAACTCGCCCGAGTCTCTACCCGCGCTGTCGTCGCCTGTGGCGACGGTAGCCATCAACTCTATGGTCCAAGAACTCATCATGACTGCTTCCTCCATGTTGTTCACTTGTCAACAGATGAACAACCTCGTCGTCAACTCCTCTGTCCGCAACGATATTATCGTCGACGATCTCCATCGTCAAGGTCTCGCCGACAACAACCGATCCACCGCCCTCTTTGACATGGCGAGCAACCACCCCGACCACAACGAGTGGTATAACAACATGACAACGACTTATAACAACAACAACGACTGCTACAACAATAGTAGAATTGAAGAGACGACGACGACGACGACGACAACGATACAGAATCATCGGATTTCGGCCGATATCGTGGAGCTAGAGGCCTCTGATCTTCTAGCCAAGTACACGCATTACTGTCGAATTTGCGGGAAAGGGTTGAAGCGAGACGCAAACCTGAGAATGCACATGCGAGCGCACGGGGACGAGTACAAAGCGAGCGGAGCTTTGAGCAACCCGGAGAGGAGCCAAGGGAGGGACTTGAAGGTAACAAAGATGGGGACCAAATATTCATGCCCACAACAAGGCTGCAGATGGAACCAAAAGCATGCCAAGTTTCAGCCATTGAAGTCACTCATTTGTGTGAAGAATCACTACAAGAGAACCCATTGCCCCAAAATGTATGTCTGCAAACTCTGCAGTAGGAAGAAATTTTCAGTGCTTTCTGATCTCAGGACTCATGAGAAGCACTGTGGGGATGTCAAATGGCTCTGTTCTTGTGGAACCACATTTTCAAGGAAGGATAAGTTGATGGGTCATGTTGCTTTGTTCGTCGGTCATGCTCCGGCGATCGGTTCATCGGCGAATTTTCGGGGCAAATTTTGACTTGTGAAACCGAAACGAGAAGAGAACATCAGTATGTGTTCATCACTCAAGTGGATTTTTACTTAGACTAGTTTATTTGTGTATATATATATTAGGCTAAATATATGTTTTAATCTCGGATATCTGATATTTGGGTGTTTAAAAAGTTTGAATTTAGTCTTTTACATTTTATGAATTTTCATTATATTATACCAATTTTGTTAGTTAATATTAAAATTAGTTTATGATAAACTTCCTGGCATGATATTTTAGGAAAATAAACTTTTACATTTTCCCATCAAGTACATGTCAGGTAAGTTCATCATCAACTGATTTTATTGATTTTAACAGTAGCCAACAAGAAGGATATAATTGAGAAATATTAAGATGTAAAAGGAATTAAAATATCTTTCGACGGGATGTGATTTAATTTGCAGGTTATATATAGAGTTTATAGGTTCCTGTTTGTTGTGTTTAATTTGATGAAGATTATGTGATGGAATAAAAGGATATCATCATCATACACTATGGTTTTTCTCATATTTGTTTTCTTTCTTCTTTCTTTGAGTTTAAAGTTTGTTGAAAAAATGAGGGGACTAATTTGGAGATTTATCATTCAAACTAATTTCATAAGGGTGTTTAATTTCTTTCTAATTTTATTATGTGTGGTCGTAATTTGGGATAATATGATTTTTCCAACATGCTTGTTAATTTTGAGTTCTTCGTTAATAGTTTATGTATGCATAAGTAATGAGTACAATCTTAAAAAAATAAAAAATAAAAAATAAAAAAATAATGAATACAAATGGTGATTTTTTTAGTATAGTATAAATTTTAATCTACAACATTTTGATCGTAACGATATGGTAATTTGTGAGCATGGTGGAATATGAAATTATTTATATGATATTGTATGTATATTTATGATATCTAATGTGGACAAAAATAAACTATCATGAAGAACTTAGTTCAAACATAAAATTGATTTAAATTTAGAAATTACAATACATAATCTTATACTCAATGTATGACATTTTGAATAAAATTATTTATCATTACTTAATTTCATAAACGTATCGTACGAAACTTTTAAATAATGTAATCATCTTAATTTTTCCTTGCGCAGTTGAACTCAAAAAGGAAATTATATTTTGCTTAATTGTCATTTAATTCCTGAAGTTAATTCTGTTTCAAACGTTAAATCTTCCCAAATACTAGTCAAGATCGAACACAATATTGAGCGAAATATTCAGAGGCGCAAATTTATCACGAAATTAACACAATGAACCTAGAAGTACGAATTGCAGATAAAATTACAGGAAGGAGTATGAACTAGATAAGATTAAATTAGGGCAAAATCAAGAGATCGAACAGACTACAATCTGATAAATGTTGACAGATTCAAACATACAACTAAGGAATCGCGTCATCTATAGTGATTTTCGTTCGATTTAATCCAAAATATTCAACAAAAGGGAGAGAAATCATCGATTCAAAAAAGTCAGGCTGATTTTTACACAATAAAATCCCTAATCTGTCGATCTAAGAACTAGTAAACTTGGTTACAGCCTTAGTACCCTCAGAGACGGCATGCTTGGCCAACTCACCAGGAAGAACGAGGCGCACCGCCGTTTGGATCTCCCGAGAGGTGATGGTCGGCTTTTTGTTGTAGCGAGCGAGCTTGGAGGATTCCTGAGCGAGCTTCTCGAAAATGTCGTTGATGAAGCTGTTCATGATTCCCATGGCCTTGCTGGAGATTCCGATGTCGGGATGAACCTGCTTCAGCACCTTGAAGATGTAGATCTTGTAAGTCTCCACGCTCTTCTTCGACCTCTTCTTCTTCTTGTCGGCGGCGTCCTTCGGCAGCTTCTTCTCGGCTCTCGGCTTCTTCTCCGCCGGCGCCTTCTCCGCCTTCTTCTCCTCCGCCGCCGGCTTCTTCTCGGCGGGCTTCTTCTCGGCCTTCGGCGCCATTGTTGAAGTTTACGAAGGAATTGAAAGGTTTATAAGAGATGGATTCTTGATGAGACGATGAGAGCAAAAGCGAGTTCTAAGAAAGGTTAGGAGAGAGCGAATATTTATCGGTGGGAACGGCGCGACGTGATTGGCTCGTTTCATTTAGACGCGGATCGGTGACGTGGACGGCGGAGATTAGGTAGGACATATCGGACGGCTGATTTGACTTATGGCTGGTTTTTGGGAGATTTGAATTTCAGGTTCGCGTTTGGTTGCGTTCGAAAATTTCGAAGTTTTCGCGGGTCATTTTGGAAGCTCAAAATGAATGTTGGGTTGGGATTTCAGTGTAGATAAGAAAAGTGGAAAAAAAATACATTTTTGTCTCTTAAATTTAAGTTGAGTATTTATTTGATTCTTTTAAGTTATTAATTTTTTTACATAATTTTATTATCTAACTTGCATTTTCTTTCTTCTCCCTCTATTTTTTTTGGTTCTCCTCATCTTCTCATTGTCGCCCAACGTCATTGATAGAGTTCATCGTCTTTATCGTGCCCTTCATCGTCCCGTCGGAGAGAGGGAAAGCTCCGCCCCCTCTCTCTCTCCTCCATTTGGAATGAGATAGATTGAGCAACTTTCCCTCTCTTCAGCGACATTGACGAGCTCTCCGACGTCCACTGTCCATCATCTTCCTTGTCGTCGTCAAAGAGAGGGAAGAGCTCTCCTTATCTATGGCGAGCGACGACTAGCAACAGTGACGACAACAATGACAACGACGACAATACGCAATGGCAAGAAGATTAAGAGAACAAAGAAAAAGGGAGAGGAAAAAAATGAGGAGGAAGAAATAAAATATCGTGATTGGATAATAGAATTATGTAAAAATTAGTAACTTTCTACCACTTATTTAAGAAGAGAAGATAGAAAAATCAATCAATTATTAATTTGTCATGTCATTTTACCATTAAATCAACTAATAGTAAAATAATGTTTATGACTATTTAGAATAATTTTTCATACTTCAAGGTCCAAAAGTGTATATTTTAAATTTCAAGTAACAAAGAAGCACCCACTTCAAATCTCATACACCAAAATTGTTTATTTTAAAATTTCAGAGATCAAATAAACACTAACTCCAAACTTCATAGACCACAAATGTATTTTTTTCCTTGATAAATATAAAAGGAGTTGTCTCATAAAGTAGAACAATAATTTTTCCATTTTCAAAAAAGATAAACCAATAATTTTCCTCTTTTGTAACCACAGATATGCGGTGGATATTTTAAACCTTTGACTTTAAAAAAATAAATAAGAAGTCTTAACGCTCGCATCCTTAGAGCAATAACTTTATGTAAGAACCCTATGAAATTATGTATTTGTATAGTGGCTACTAATGATGTTCAAAGAACTCTTATCCATCTAACTCAACTCATATGGTACGGGTTTATAAATTTGTTTGAATGGAATTTGAGTATAAACAATATTTGAAAATAAGTAAATAGAAAGTAACACTTTATTTCTATAAAACAAAAAAAAACCAAAAAAAAAAGTGATTAGAATAATTTGAGTCAATCCAAATCCAATATTTTATCATTTTATGGTTGAGTCCTTCGTTTATCCCGACCATTGTCTAGTCGTTTATCAGAAGGTTTGTAGGTTATTTGCTATGTTTGTTAATTGTAGAGGGATATAGTCGTATATACTTTATAGCCAGATATAGGTTATATTTCATACAAGTGTATGTTATAATGACTATAGTTTATATCACTATTGTTAAGTGTATGTTATAATGACTATAGTTTATATCACTATTGTTAAGTGTATGTTGCTTAAATTTATAGCCGAATATAGTTTATATTTCCATATAAATGAAAAGATAGCCAGATATAGTTATATCTCCAAAATATATATATATATATATATACCTCACATAAGTGTATGTTATAAAGGCTATAGTATTAAAATTGGGCAAAGAAATTGAAATTAAATGAAAAAATATTTTGTCATAAATTTCATTATTTAGTAGAATATATTAAAGAGTAAATTTGAGGAGTATGAGAATAATTGAATATTTTGTAATAAATTTCATTCCTCGATACAAGATATCAAGGAGTAAATTAGGGGATTATAGAATGATTGATTTAATCCCATAATAATTTAATGTTTTACGAAATCAAATTTGGAACATTAATCTTTTGCATTTAAATAAAATAATAATTATAATAAATAAATAAGGATAAATTTGATATTTGGAAAAAGTTTTAAATTCATAAATCTAAAACTGTAAAATTTGTAAACATTGAATACTTGTGAAAATAAGTTTTCAAAATAGTTTATCCAAGACATTATATTTTCCCTTTCTCAATCCATGAACTTACGTATGAGTTAAAGTCGATATGGTACCTATTATCATATCATAAGTCTTTAGAGGCGAAGAAACTTTATTTGGAACGGTCAAAGCAAGCATAGCTCAACGTTAATTGATATAAATCTCAAATCAAGAGTTTGTGAGTTCGACTCCCCACACCAAATATTGTATTAAAAAAAAAGACACTTTCTTTAGAATGCCACTGCGCCAATGCGTGAGCTTAGAAACGACATCTCATTCACTCTTTCAACTAGCCAAATTGAGTCTAAACCTATAGGACTTTGAATAAAAGTTGGGTGGTTTTTGCATTGTACTAGTTAGGTTTTTAGTAGATCTTGCATAGGAAGAAATCCCCCACAAGCATCGACGTAAAACCCATTTCATTTCTTGACGAAACAACTTGGAAAACTCGACTTCTGCCAACAAAAAGTTGTTTCATCGACATTACCTATTTTTCCTGACACAATACTAATCGATCAAGAACAAAAAGTAGTATCGACGAAACCTTCAAACTTGTCGCTTCTGATAAAATTTCTCTTGTTTTAAAAAATTATATTGCCAAAAATTAAAATTCTTGTAGGATATATTTGAACAACATATTGAGTTAAAGCCTGTAATCTTTGGACTTGTACTTACACCTTATATCTTAGGTAATTGATTTTTAAGAATTTTTAACATTTTAGTATATAAAAAGGGACCAAGAGTTGTGCACCTTACTATATAATAGTTTTTTTAGAATAATAATTTAGGAATACAGTGGTTGAATGTAAGTAATACTTAGGCATGAATGGATTAACATTATTTGTTTCTGTGATTAAAGAAGAATTTTCTATGTATTTAAATATGGGAGGTTTTATCCTGTTGTTCCRTTAAGAAGCTCTAGAAAAAAAAATTTGTTTGCAAGAGGATAGATTTGGGTGATTAGTATAACTTTACAAGCCTACCAAGAGCATGTAATTAAAAAACAACCGGTTATGATCGGATACTCGTTTATCCTTGTTGGACTTTGATATCATATATCAATTCGAGATGAATWRGTTGAGCTATGTTCAGATTGGCTCTAATTTACCCCTTTTAATTCATAGCATATTGAAAAATTACATATATGTAAAAAGTCAAAGGTAAAATTGAAAAAAGTTGATTTCCTRGTAGAATATTAATCAAGGTTTTAAATGAGATCTCAATTTTATAGAAATATTGATACAGTGTCGATGTCGATGATATTTTTTATAAAGTTAGAGAAATTAAAAAATCATAAAAAATATTTAAATTAACAAATAAACATTTTTATATTTATAAATAAGTTAAAGACGGTTAATATTAATATTTAGTGACATTTTTTTAATATATTTTTCATATTTTATCAATTTTTTTTCTGTAATATGATAAAAATATGATTTAGTCTTTGTATCTCTATCAAACTCATGGATATATAAATATGTTTACGTTCAAGAGATATTTAATATCACGAATTATAATCGTGAAATACAACACACGAACTTTACCCACAAAATTCTCTGACACTTATTTAATTAACGTAGATAACATCAAAATTGAGCTGGAAATCTCACACTAATCCGTCAATTTTGGATCCAAGTTCATGGACAAAATAAGATTTAAGTCTTTGAACTTTTAAAATATATATTTTAATTTAACTTATAATCATTTTTATTTATTGTCATTAATTATTTAATAGATAAATAACATGATTTCGAGTATGTATATATGTATGTTGATGTGTTGATATGGACATATATAAGTTGGTGGGGACAAACATTAGATGTGAGGACACATAAATATTAAGTGAGGTAGATATTATAAAAAATATCGCATAATTCGTGAAATATCTGCCTCAACTAATTGATGTATCATCAAACACGTTAATGAAAATATATAGAATCATGTTATCTGTATATTAAAAAATTGATGGTAGAACAATAGCAAAAATTGAAATGACTTTTGTCAACCTAATCATAACTCAACTGATTAAGATATTTATTATTTAACAAAAAGTTGGAGATTCAATTCTCAAGTATTCCAGGATGTTGTAAAACATTAAAAAAAAATGGAGAATTAAAATGGTTTTATTTATTTATTTTTATTAAAGTTTCATGGGTTGAAATTGAAACCAAAATATAATGTAAATATATTTTAAAGCATAGTATTAGAGTTATGGGATAATAATGAGAAATGTTATTATTATTTTTTTTAGTACAATAATGAGAAATGTTAAATAACAAGTTTCGTGGATAAGTTTTGAGAGTTTGATCTAATAGTTAATTTCAATATTCAAGAGTGTTTAAAAGCTTCGAGATTGTTGTTAATAAATTTATAAACTTTAAAAATTGTCCAATAAATCTCAACCATCATTTTATATCTAATAGACTCATGTCGCTATTTTATTGCTTAGGTGGCACAATAATTGTATAATTTAAAGATGATCTGATTAGGAGGTGGAAAATTTAACTTGACAAGTGAGATAGATTTGGTTGTCAAAACATATCCCACTTTGACACATTAAAGTTATCATGTTATAATTGCATAATCTTTAAATACTATTGTTGGCCTGCTAAAACATTCCAAGTTCGAAAATTTATTAAACATTTTTTAAAATTTTAAACTTTTTTTTTCATTTTAGTAAAAATGGCTCACAAATATTAAATATTTTTAAAATTTAAGGACTTATACGACCTTAAAAGTTTAAAAAACTGTAACTTTAATTTAATAAAAATATAACTACAAATTTAGTCCGTGAAATCTATAGTTTACGACTAATAAAACTTTGAACTTTCAATTTTGTAAACCACCTTGTATTGAGATCAATAAGGACCAATGTAAATAGTAAAGAATTTAGAGAGAATAAATTCAAATCACGTTAGGCGCCTATCTAAAATTTAATATATTTACATGAATCTCTAAATTTTCAATTATATACTCAGTAGGCTCCATATATCAAATATATTTTATTGAATCTATTAGTAAAATTATTCGTCAAATGCAAATATTTTCTAATAAAATTAGAAATAAGAAGCAAGAAACGATGACTATAACACGGACCATAAATGACTAAACTTGTAATTTCACTCGCCCTCCAAAAATGACCCGCGAAACAAAACCCGCTAAAACCAAATCCTTCAAAAGTTTTCACGACAGCGAAATTGGTCGAACCGCGCCTCTGATGAGCCTCCCGTAATCTCCACCGTCCACGTCACCGATCCGTGTCAAAACAAATCAACCAATCAGCTCGCACCGTTTCCATCCATAAATACCGGGTCCCTCCTTCCTCAATTCAGAATCCACTCCCAATTTCGCTCTAAGAATTCATCGCTGCGAACTCCCCCAAATTTCTCCGTAAACTTCAATAATGGCGCCGAAGGCCGAGAAGAAGCCCGCTGAGAAGAAGCCGGCGGCGGAGGAGAAGAAGGCGGAGAAGAAGCCGAGAGCCGAGAAGAAGCTGCCGAAAGATGCCGCCGACAAGAAGAAGAAGAGGTCGAAGAAGAGCGTGGAGACTTACAAGATCTACATCTTCAAGGTGCTGAAGCAGGTTCATCCCGACATCGGAATCTCCAGCAAGGCCATGGGAATCATGAATAGCTTCATCAACGACATTTTCGAGAAGCTCGCTCAGGAATCCTCCAAGCTCGCTCGCTACAACAAGAAGCCGACCATCACCTCTCGGGAGATCCAAACGGCGGTGCGCCTCGTTCTTCCTGGTGAGTTGGCCAAGCATGCCGTCTCTGAGGGTACCAAGGCTGTAACCAAGTTTACTAGTTCTTAGATTCGTAGATTAGGGCTTTCTTGTGTAAAAAAGCTGCCTCACTCGTCTGAATCGTTCATCTCGCTTCTTTTTGTTGCATATTTTGGAATTAACTGAATGATAATCGGTTTATAAAACGCGATTCCTTAAGTTATCTTCTCGATTCTGGCCACATTATTAGGATTGCACTCTGTTCGATTTGTGTGCTGGATTTCCAAGTTTTAACCCTAATTTTAACTTATTGAGTTCATATTCTTGTGCCTGTCTCTGCAATTGAACTTTGATTAGCAATTCAAATTCTAGGGTTCATCTTGACTTTTTATGATAGCATCTCTGAATATAGACTAGAACTTCGCACAATTCGACCGTATGATCATTATGAACACTCATTGTTCTAATTGTTAAGGAATTTCTCTAATTGAGAGCTTGGTTCAACCCACAATCAGTATATTTTGTATTGGGCAATTATTCTTTGTTCATAGTTTTTAGTGTATGTTTGTGGACATTTCAATATAAATCTCTTTTTTCATCCAATCAGATACTGTTCTAGTTGACTCATTATTTCATACTTGCACAAGCAAGTGATTGAACATTTACTAGTCCCTTTTACATAAGAAATAATTTTATTGATAAGATGGGAAATTTCTGATTCTTAGAACATTTACCAAAAATTGGGAAACTCCAAGGAGTTACATAGAACATCTCTAATTGAGACATAAAAATATGTCCAAACAATTAGTTTCAATTCTGTGTATGGTTTTAGAAAATTAAATCAAGTAGTTTCAATTCTTATGGTTGTCGGACCTAAAAATCAATGAATTAATTTTAGGTTGAAACTACATGGCAATAATAATAATAATAATGTCTAAACCTAATCAATGCAAATGAGTTAATTAGTTTTTTAGTCACTGAATTTGGCACCCCCAATTTATCCGTGAAATTCAACACATTGGAGAATTGAATGATGGCCAAACAATGAAAATAATCTTATGTTTCGTGTTTGATAATGCATATTAGTTGCTTAGTGATGTGATATCTTATGTCGATTTATGGACGTATTGGTTGAAATTCAAAATACGTGTTAGCGAAGGGGCGTTGAACAATGAAAATCAACACAATCTCATGATCAACACGTTATGTTCGGTTGAAATTCAAAATACATGTTAGCGAAGGGGTGTTGAACAATGAAAACAATCTCATGATCAACAAAAGTTAAGTTCGGTAATATGGTCACTTTCGAATATCTCGTGTCTCGTTATTTTTATTACCATCTTTCTCTCTTCTTGTGTTCATAAATTGTATGGGTCAAGTACCTCTTTAATAGTTAGATGTTCGAAACTCTTTGTTGAACTAAAAAATGAATAAATTAAAATAAATTAAAAAATTAATTGAGGGATGTTATAATTTTATATAAATTCTAAAATCAATTTTCTTAGTTAATGAGTTTTTTAAAGCCTAAAAGAATATTTACAAATGCTAATTAAGAGGTTTTTAAAGCCTAAAAGAGTATTTACAAATGCTAAATGAATAATCACATAAAAGTTTCAATTATTTTTTAGATAATTTCCAGCAACTAACAGTAATGTAAAATAGAGAATCGACACAAGATTTATAGTGGTTCAGTCCTAAAATAGGACCTACATCCACTTTGTAAACATAATATCCATGTGAGTCTTTATTATTAGCTACAAAGATCGAATTTAGAGATACACAATAGGTATATACACCAAAACAGAATCGAAATCCTAAAACAGAGAGTCAAGATCTACATTTCAAAAAAACTTCTACTCAAAGTCTTGAAGATATTTGAGGAGCAATCTCAAACACATGTAAATCTCTTAAAGAATAGTTAAGAACCAATAAAGATATAGAGATACAACCTCTACGCTTCGATCTACATCGAATCCAAGCCTGAATTTGAACAAAATCGCCAAAGAACCTTATGGTTGCACGACCACTCTGGCGGCGACATCGTTTTCCGTTCAATCGGACGGTAGCATCGATTTCTACCCAACCTCGACGGCACTGTGATCGACGACGGCGATGGAATCGAAGGTGGATGAAGGCAGCGACTTGACCTCTCTCTCTCAAGGTGGCTCTCCTTTATCTTGTTCTCCCTTCGGATTCTCAACAAAGAGGAATAAGGATGCTTAAATAAGCCTTACGAAACAAAACTTAGACTTAGATGAATTGAGTTTATAAAGAAGAATGGGTCGTAAAAATATAACAAGTAAAAGAAGCCCAAAAGGAGGTAGCAAGAAACACATTATTAAATCAATATTAACAAAGGAGTATAACTACTAGTTGGTCCATAGTAGAAGTTACTAAAGCACGATTCACATCCATCATGTTTGATAAAGTGGACGAAAAAAATGGACACATTCATTCATGTTCCTTGGTCTTGAAAATTTTCTAAGAGATATTAGGTATATTACCTTCTCTCTTGTACTATGATTTGAAGAGTTGTCATAAAGTAGATTAACGTTATTAAACACAAGGTCAGTGAGATGTCATTGACGACAACTTTCATAATTTTGACTTTGGCTTGGTCTATTTAAAGATCATAATATCACACATTGAGATCTTTATCTATTTGCAATGAACAATAACTGGGTTCTTACGATACCTGTATTGTGCTGACAACCACTACAAATTTGACAGTTCTTTAAATTTTTTCTTGAAGAATAGAAAAAAATCTCATTTTTTACGTTCTCCTCTCATATTTATAAAAAATTAATAGTGGTCATCAGAGATAAGTGCTAACAGATCAACACTTATTATTTTTCTTGCAATCGTCTATTTTTTTGTTATGGAGGCAAAGACTTCCTTTCCTAGGAGTGATTCAACATGAACATTAAAAATTAGTGCTCTTCTCTGTCAAAGTATAACCATGATTGCATTAAGACATCATAGTGTTGACTTTTTTTATTTTTTTATTTTACGAGCAAAAGTTGAAATGTGCTTAAGTTTGACTTGAATCAGTTATATGTCTTCTGAATTAGTTGCTCTTATTGTAAGTAAATTGCATGGCTTTCTTATTTATGCCTTTGTATGAGAAACAAAAGAGAGAAAAGAAAGACATCTGCTGAAAGATGAATTTCTCTCGTTCTAGATTGGGAATCGAGGGAAAAATCTTCACATTCTCGCATGGAAATCCCACAAATTTCCTGTCCCACCACGGCTCACGTGGAAATTCAGAAGACGCCGATCTTTCTCTATCAATTCTCCTCCTCGAATCTCAATTTTCAACTGTTCAAAGTTTCTCAGAATCTGTGGATGTGATCCGTCCAGCTCCAAAACCCTATTTGAACCCGTTGAATCCCCTCCCTCCAATGGCTGCGGGCCAGACGCCCCACACTGGCTTCTAGAAGAGAGTCCCAGAAATTTCATTTACAAACGTGTACGCAACAAGTTCTAATTTGTTGTAGAGTTGTTCATCGTCTCCGTTTCAAATTTAATTCTCATTGCTCGTTTTGATTGAGCTAGATTTTTTTTTCTTTCTCCCTTTAATGGCTCTTTCGATCGCTACCTCTGCTTCTTCTGCTACTCTTATTACCTCTTCGTTATATGATGTGAAATCTCGCAGAATAGTCCCCTTTGTAATCGCCGCGGATCGCAGCCCTAATTTTCTGGCGAGAAAATTGCCTAGTAGGGCAGCAGCTCTCAGGCCGGTTCGAGTAGCTGCGCCTCCAACGCCGCCCTCGACGGCAGATTCCGAGAAATCTGCGGTAGAGAATTCCGATGAAGTGGAAGTGGATGAGTCGGGCAATGAGAGCTCGTCTTCGCCGTTTTCTTGGAGAGATAATTGGTACCCTGTTTCCCTAATTGAAGATTTGGATCCTGCTTTGCCAACCCCGTTTCAGCTTCTGGGTAGAGATATCGTTCTTTGGTTTGATAAATCGAGAGGCGAGTGGGTCGCTTTTGATGATAAATGCCCTCACCGGCTTGCCCCTTTATCTGTAAGCTTCCTGAATTGTTCTTCGTCTTCCATATTTAGCATTGCGAAGCTCCTGTTTTCTGATTCCATGGGAAAATTAAAGAATGTAATTCATTGAGTTCTCTTTGTTTTCTCTTGCACATGAATTTGGTTTTTGTGAAAGGAAAGTGCAACAAGTTATGGGTTGATAAAATGGGTACATTCTGGTCATCTAGCTGCTATAAGGTTCAAAAATTGAGTTCAGTTGGAACCCTCTAGTCTCTCTGATGAATTGGAGTGTAGCTCTGAGTTTGTGATGGTGAAAAGAAATGAATGCAAAAATCACTTACTAGTTGTTAAAATTGCACGTTCAAACTTTCAATTTGAGGCATTTATAATTCTGTTAGTTGCAACTTAAAAAATACCCAAACGGACTATCCAAAAAAAACAAAAAAGAGTAAAATAAGAATTGTTACGAATATACCAGCCTAGATTCTAAACCCTAGAATCTCCCTAACTTCAATGAGATGGTGTAATTTTTTAGGAAGGGCGGATAGATGAAGGTGGCAACTTGCAGTGCTCATACCATGGATGGTCCTTCGATGGGTGTGGATCTTGTGTTAAAATCCCTCAGGCATCATCAGAAGGCCCAGAATCTCGGGCTCATCAGTCGCCACGAGCATGTGCTACAAGGTTCCCTACTCTGGTCTCCCAAGGCCTTCTCTTTGTTTGGCCTGATGAGAACGGTTGGGAAAGAGTCAATGCCACAGCACCTCCAAGGTACATGATTCAGAATTTGAATCTCCATTTTTTTAACCTTCTTGATCAGAAATTTTCACAATGAATAAGCTTCATTCCCTTTCCATCTATAATTTAATTGCAATATGCAGTCAATCCTTCATTATCACTGCTATTGTCTAGGCTCCCTGATGACTTCGATAAGCCTGAGTTCTCATCCGTTACGATTCAGCGGGATCTATTTTATGGTTATGATACACTAATGGAGAATGTCTCAGATCCTTCCCACATTGATTTTGCTCATCACAAGGTAAGGGAAAATGCCAAAGAGAGAGAAACCTGTTTCTATTTTACTTGAGTTTGGCATCGGTGAACAGTTATAGATTGAATCATTATGCTAGCTTTTGTTTTACTGTTATTTCTGGTTCTGCTGGATGCTTAGTCCAATGAAATGTTTCACATATAAAGTACAAAAGGCTTGGATGGTACCTACTCTGTGCTGTTAGATAGTTAGTTATTTACTACGTTTTATAGAAAAAATTACGTTTCAAGAAACAATAACATATGGGAGGAGAAGTTCTGATCTTAGTACCTCAATTGTACCTGAAATTTTGGTTTAGAAAATCACACTTGTCTTTTTTTGAAGATCCCAATGACTTGCAACTGAAATAGACCGCCTTCACAGGTTACAGGGAGGAGGGATCGAGCAAAACCTTTACCTTTTAAGTTGGATTCTAATGGTCCCTGGGGATTTTCTGGAGCAAATAAGGGGAACCCAAGGATCAGTGCTAAGTTCGTTGCTCCGTGTTACTATATCAACAAGTAAGAATTTCACTCTTATTCCCTTTGCGTTCACATTTGACTAATGCATAGCTTAAGATTGTTGGCATATTCCCTTTCACATTCTCTGATACTATATATCGATAATTATGCTTATGCAGGTATGATGATAGGAACCTCATGCATTAAGCAAAAGATTAGTAGGTAGCTTAGTAGAATGGTTGACAGCCTTTTGAGAGGGGACTATCTCTCTACCATATCTATCCCAACTTTCTCCTACATCTCCCTCTTCCTTTTAGACCTCTTACTATTAACAGCTTAACTAATTCACTTCCTCTTCCCAACTATATGCATAAAAAACTCCTAATTAACGACTAATCTGTTAGGAGGGGCATAAAAGGGGTGATATAGGAGGGAATCAATAGTTAGTAACAAGTGACTAGAGGAACTCTAGTGTGTGAGAGTACTAGACCTCTTGAAAGTCTGGAATTCTTGTAACTTTTCCACAATGAGAAATACAATGTTATTCAATTACTTTCGAGCTTTAATATTTTAACCTCCTCTATCGTGAGAGGGAAGAAGATGGAAAGCTGAAGGAATTGATGGAAACTTGATTAGGGGTGGTTGGTAACATGGGATGGTCTGAAAATTGTCAGTGGAGTTACTGTGCAACATCGGAAGGGAATAGGGATGAATCATCTGTTATGGAGGTAAGAAGAGACTGAGAAGACGATCAACCGTGGGTGCAAGTTGATAAGTCTGTTAGTAATAGGTGGATAGAAGGGGTGAGTCGGGTGACGACATAAGGATAAAGAAGGGAGCAAATAGTTGGTAAGAATTGACTGGAGAACTCCAGCGTGCAGAAATATCAAACCTCTCGTACGTTTAGAAGTTTTATAGCTTTTCCTTAAAAAGCAATACAATGGCAGTCCTTTCCTTTTAAGTGCTAACATAATATTAGCAAAAACTAAAATCAAATGAATTTGTTGGCAACTGTTTCTCCATGCTATTTTCTTTTGTTTAAATGCTCAACATGGTGAATTTTTTTATACACAAATCCTTATAGGTTCAACACTAACATAAACTTGTTTTCTCTTCAGAGTAGAGATAGACACTAAGCTTCCAGTACTTGGCGATCAAAAATGGGTAATATGGATTTGCTCCTTTAATGTGCCAATGGGTCCTGGAAAAACCCGTTCTATTGTATGCAGTGCTCGAAACTTCTTCCAGTTTTCTATGCCCGGTCCTGCTTGGTGGCAGGTAAGCAGTCCATGTTAACCAAATCTCTTCCCTGTTATTTATATATTAGAAGTATAAGTATTTTGATGAGATATTCCTCTTTCCATGTTTCACTTCCTACCTTTGCTTCTACTAGGTGGTCCCTAGATGGCACGAGCATTGGACGTCGAACAAGGTATATGATGGTGACATGATTGTGCTTCAGGGTCAGGAAAAGATATTTTTGTCGAAGGCCATGGAAGATTCGACAGATGTTAACAAAGAATACACTAAAATAACATTTACACCCACGCAAGCAGATCGGTTGGTGCTGGCATTCCGAAATTGGCTGAGGCGGCATGGCAAGGGCCAACCAGAATGGTTTGGGGCTAGCAGCCAGCAGCCTCTACCGTCAACCGTCCTATCTAAACGTCAGGTACAGAAAATTACCAGCATCTAGATTGTTGTAAATTTTAGATACAGTCCTATCTAACCTCTCTTTTCACCAAGTTTAGAACTGATAATTACTGCTTTTAGTTTTTTGCTAGTCTTAAAACTTATATATTATTATTAGTAGATGGTCCAATTTGAACCATAAGATTTTGGTTGTCCAATGACCAATAATACTACCCTTAAGATGTAACTCATGTTTGGTTGGTCGGTTTATGATTTCACCATGGAATCGTTGTGATAAGTACCAAACATAGACTCGACTTCTTCTTCTAGGTTACACAAATCGAGCTCGTGAGTAAAAATTCCCTACTTAGATTACGTTAGAATAATCTTATGAATCTAACTCATCTCTCACTTCACCCAATCTGCTGCCTGCGCAGATGTTGGACAGATTTGAGCAACACACACTCCATTGTTCCTCATGTAGAGGAGCTTATAAGTCATTTCAGACACTGCAGAAGCTGCTAATTGGTGCAACTGTAGTTTTTGCAGCAACGGCCGGTGTCCCGTCTACTCTGCAGATACGTATTCTTCTGGCGGGTCTCGCACTCGCAAGCGCTGGGATGGCTTATGCTTTGTTTGAACTCCAAAAGAATTTTGTGTTCATTGACTATGTTCATGCTGAGATTGATTAGCGAGATTCTACAATTCTAGGAATGTATAGTAAATTTTAGGAATGTATAGTAAAACGAAATTAGGGATAATTCTACACTTTCTTTTCTTGGTCCATGAGATTTCAGTAATGTTTCTAGATATTTAAATTTTAMAATTTCGTTACGAAGAAAATGATGGTACAAGTTTGTAAATTCATGAGTTTAATGTAGAAATAATGTGGCATTCTCAAAGTGACAAAAATGCTTTATTATATATTTTTAAAGATATTTTTAATTGAATTAAAAAAATATTTGAAAACTAAAACCAATAAAATAATTTTCATTATTGTCATATAAGATTAAGATTTTAAAATAAGGTTTCAATTTTATAAAAATGCCAATGAATATACAAATAAAAGATTCATAATAAATATTTAAATCAATAAATTAACATTTTATCTTTTTTTAAAGAAGTTAATATTGATATATGTGTATTAATAATATTTTGATGAGATCTCTTCATATTTTGTCATTTCTTTTTTCAAAACGAAAAAGATTAATAGTGTATGCCATAGTTGTTTAATCCCTAAAATATATATACTATTTCTTATGGAACTTAAAATTTTATAAAATCGTTGATGGAACTATGAATAATCTATCAAACGATGACAAAAATTAAATTCACACAATTAAATAATGATTGTCAGTTTGAATTATATTATATACAAACGCTCTTGAACTATATAAAATTTATTTCTACTATAATTTCTCTATTATTTCAAATTCTTTCTAAAATTGAAACTACAAATTTAATCTTTAAAATTTGAGAGTAGTTTCAATTTGGTCCAAAGAATCAGTATTATTTTGCATACTTTTACAATGTTGATATAGATCAACCCAATCCCATATCAAAATCGCAACACAAAACAATTTCCAGAAGATAGTATTATTAGAAGAAGAACRGCAGAAATGAACCATATTTATACCAAAAGCAATTAAAACCACAAATTCGTCAACAGGGAAGGGGGAAATTCTGGCTTATGACTATGACAGAATACTGAGAGCCACAGCTTCTCCAAATTGGAGAAGAAGAAAGAACAACTACACTACACAACAAACACAGAGACCTGATTTTTTGTTTTGTTTTTGTTTTTTTTTTGGGCAATGATATTTTATAAGTGTTCTACACAAATATAGTGTACCTAGAGAAGATAACGAAATCCATCACTTGGCCATAATCTGCTGCGCTTGATTCTCCTGCTGCTGCTGATAGTTGAGTGGCCTCCTGAACAGCATAATGTGCGGCTCTGGGCGATGGATTGCGTAGTGGACCCATCCCCGGCTCTGCTGAACCCCGATCGCCCGCCATTCGTTCTGCTCATCGTCAGGCAAATCATCAAATTACGCAGAATTCAAACCGTAGAGATCATCACAATCAATCGGAGAAAAAACAGTCCATGATTAAAGAAAATGATCAAATCAAGGAACCGCTAGGGTTTCGGCTTGGATTTCGCAGGAGAATCATGAACTAGTACTTACTTCGGAAAGAAGGCGATTCTTGGGGAGAAGTTTAGCGACTTCCGGGGGAAGCACCACATGCCTACACAGACATAAACAGAAACCATCAAAATCAACCATACCGACGGAAAAAGCCAGAGAATCGGAAAACGGATGAGGATGAGAAATTACAGACCTGTATTCATAGGTATCGTCGAAATACTTTTCGGAGTACTGGATCTGGCCCATCGCACTGAATATGTGACTGAAATCGCTAGGGTTCGCTCGCGCCTTCAAATTCGATCTGAAGAAAACTGAACAAAATCACAGAGAGAGAGAGAGAGAGATTCAGAACTGAAAGCGAAAAATCTTGAGAAAGTGAGATTATTGGGAGAAGATCGGAGAAGAGGAAGCGCAGACCTTGGGAGAGCGACGAAGAAGGAGAAGAAGACGAAGAAGTTAAAATAGTGGTTTGATTTTGGGAGAAGGAGCAAATATGGAAACCTGAGGGGAGGAAAATGATAATTCCCAAATTTATAGAAGGGGTCGTTTTTGTAATTATTTTAATTTGCGGAGCTGCCCCGTTTGAATTTCAAATTTCAAAACAGTTTCCCGCCTTGAGATTTAGAAGTAATCGTTGATCCACTCGACGGTTAGAGCACTAACAAAATTGATTTTTTTATTATTTTTTTTCTAATTTTCAAATTTCCTAAAATGTTAAAATATTGCAATTTGTTATTCTTTTTTTGCTAAGTAAATAAATTCTCGTCTAATTCATAATACTCTAGAATTATTGTGCCTACGTGGCACTGAAATCCTTGTGTCAGTGGTTCGAATCCACTACTAATATAGGGTCCAAAAGACATGTAGTCGGGACCATAAAAACGATTTTTTATGTATAGAGGAGCATTTTCAAACTGAGAATCACGAAGATGTCGACTTGTTGTTTAGTAGTTAAAAAAATTAATGAGGCTGGTGCTCGGCCAAAGATCATTAGCTAACTAAAACGACTCTTATTCAAGGATTTACGATTTACAATGTATTTTTCAGTATTATAATAGATTTGTTTTTTCTTTTGAAAATATTATAATTCAAACAAGAGAGTGATAATTATTTATACTTCTGCCTATTGCTAATTATTGCATTAATTAATTGAGCCCTATAAGTCGGTTATTGATCTTTGGTCTATTCGTAGTAGTTCGTAGTTGCACTGATATATCATAAAAGATATATATGAAGAAGAAAATAAAATAGTTTGACCAACTATATACAAAATAAAAAAAAATAGAACTAGAAAATCATATTTTGTAGTATTATAAAAATAAAATAAAATGGAAACATATGCCAAAAAAAAAAAAAACTTCTATTAATTGGATACATGTAATAATTCTTTTAAAGTTTTGTAAAATTTTTATATTTTATTCAAATACCTTTTTGCTATAAGGTAGGGCGAGTAACTCATATACCGAAGTTTTTCATTCGAAATGTAAATATATGACATTATTCTCTTTATGCAAAATATAAATTAAATTATAAATTTGGTATTTTGAATTTGGTTAAAAAGTTTCAATTACATTTTCGATGTTTTTGATTTTTATTCTAATAAAATTCTGCAGCAAACATCATTATCTAAATATTGACACGACATATTTATTAGACTAATAAATGATAATTTGGTGCAATGTAGCAACATGTGATACAAACGAGTATGCCAGTTGTGTGAAAATAAGAGTGAGTAGACCAAAAATTTTAGTTTAAAATGTACTTCGCCTGGTTGTCTTATCAAATACTTTAGCTTGTCTACCATTATTTTATTTAGACGACATACTTCTTTATGCTACGTCGTGTCGAATCATCATATTTTAGTCTAAAGTGCATTACATTAAACATCTCCCGTCGGGATAAATCTGACCCCTTCCCGTGTTCTCGCCTACGTATATATCAGAATGTTAATGTAATCAATTTTATTTCCTATATACTCCTACATTCTTTAGGTTACCTCTTGAATCAAATACTTTTATATGTCAATCACATAGTTGAAGGTCACATTTTGTAAATTTGAATTTTAAGACCATACACATGACAAATTACACTTAAATTAGGAATAAGGTATAATACCTTTCAACTTTGGGATTTGTTTCAATTATATAGCTATTATTTCAAAAGTTTTAATTCTACYCTGGATCTTTAAAATTGTTTAAAAATACCTTTCTATCAACTTTTTTGTTAAAAAGGAAATGAAAATGTGACATGTCAGTGAGTTGGGCGTTAAATTGTCAAATCAGAGGTACTGGGTGCATGTGGGCATAAGTGGTTTCAATTATGCACCCTTGAACTTTTGGATTAAGTTTTAATTATACAACTGGCCCTTACATAGTTTAAACAGTCTTATTTTAATTCTTAACTTTTAAAACGGTTCGAAACAACTTTTTGGGTTAGTTTTATTGTTAAAATGAGGATGGAAAATTTGACACCATGGTGAGTTGCAAAACAAATTTAAGGGTCTTAGTTCACATTAAAAAATGAGGTCATGCGAAAATTTTTGGAGGTTAGGATAAAAATAATGTTCTTCCTCTCACGATCAAAAGATTTGGGAGGAAACAAAATTTGTTTTTACCTGTGCGTGATTTTTCTCACAATGTGTGACTTCTCAACTTAAAAGGATATAATTTTGACTAAAACTCCACCCTCCAAATCTACTTTCCTCCTTAATCGGCACCATTTTAAATATGAATAAAACTATTTGATTGTCATTTGTATTGTACACGTGTAATTTCCATTTTACAACTCACATTTCAATTTTCATTTTAATGGGAGAAATTAACGAAATAGTTGATTGGAAACAATTTTAATAATTATTATTAGATTTAAATGAAACTTTTGGAAACAATTTTAATAATTATTATTAGATTATAAACTTTTTGTTATGTCTCTTATCTTTTCAACGTGAGATTCTTAATATGCCTCCTCATGGTGCCTCTATTGGGTTCGGTTGGACCCCATGAATATTAATACGATATTTTTAACAGACAAGTTACGATGTATAAATTTTTTAAACAATGGAGGTATAATTAAACACAAACGCATGTCCATAAATACAAACTTATTAAAATCACGAACCAAATGTTTATATAGATAAGCCAACATGAGCTTTGTTCAATAGTAATTGACGTCAACTTTTGACTAAGAGGTCATGAGTTTGAATTTCTCTATCCCATCGTTGTACTAAAAACAATGTTTATACAGAGAATCTCCCACGAGAAGTATGCATAATTTACTTGGATCTCTTTTGCATAAAATTTTCCCTCCTCCTTTTCCAAGCTTTATCCAAAATTTTTAAAATTTAAAGTCATTTACTTTTGATCATCAAAATTTATTTGGAAGGATTATTTGATTCAAATAGTAGAAATAGATTTTGAATTTGATACTTTAAAATAATTACATTAAAACAATTAATACAACTCTATTTTTCAGATTTCTCTTTCTACATCACCAACCAAACACTCTAAAAATTTCATGGCTCTTCTTACATATATAAGACACAATTATTTATTATTGGTCAGACGATATGTTTGGAAGTGATTTAATCAGTGAAATATATTTTTATTATATTTCACAGTTAAAAATATTTTTACATAAAATAATACTAGTTGACTCTAAATTAAAAGTATTAAATTTTCAAAAAAGTAAAAATTATTTATAAGTGTTTAACAAATTATAAACAATTGATACACGTTTGCTTTGATCACTTTTGGCTTGGAAACTTCATAATTAATCCCTCAATATACACACATTTTCTCTAACAAATTTCTCTCTACATACTTTCTCTCTCTTAAATTCTCTGAACAGCCACCTCTTTTAACTTTCCTCCTATAAGCCTTTTTATCTCACTAACTCCTCATTTACATTTCCTCTCACCAATCTTTTCTTACCTACTTTACGATCTCGCAAGTTATTTCTGTCGAGAAAGTGATCAAAGTTCCACGTTAGTTTGATGAATTTAAATTGTATATACTGATAAATTTTGATCCGTTATCACTTTCCATGTCATTAATTTAAATAAATAACAAAAATATATATCGTTAAATTTGGGACAAATCACAAATTTATACGTATCTTCAATTTAATTTAAAAATTAACAAATTAAATAATCTCAAGATAAAATTGACTAATTAGATCMGCTCACGTCTGGCTCAAAGCCACAATCTCAGATCATACATGAAAAGAAAGTTGCGAGACTTACTCTATAAATAAAAGAGGTCAAGAAGAGATGAGATATAACAATTAAGAGTTATCGATAGTTAAGCAATTCGAAATTATTCAGAGAAGTACAAAAAGACCATTTGAAGATTAAGAATCCGAAGGCTACAAAACTTTAAATCAAAGTTCATACTTGAGAGAAAGCATCAGAAGATTATATATTTATTTCCAAATTTATCATCTCCTAAGTTCCCGGTGAACAACCGTCAATTTTATATATATATATATAAAAAGAAGCTTATATATTCGTTTAAAGTAGACAAAATCGAATCGAACCAACCCACTTTACACAGCTGAAATTCGTGATATAGAACCTTATAAAACAAAACGTACCCAAAATTTCTACAGCTTCGTAAAATAACTTTTACAGCCAAGCCAGCACACTTATTGTAGTTTCTACCAAAAAAAAAAGAAGAAACGAATATGCCAAAGGATATGGAGCTTGCCCTGATGATCAAGAACTCTCGCTACCTCCCCACCGCCGTGGATCACGCTATCGGGAGGCGGCCACGGCGGTGGAGCCTCGCCGGAGCTGAAACAAATTCGGTCGGAGAAAAGATCATCATAAATTGGCTGGTTTATGTGGCCAGAAGAGAAGACCAGGAGAAGAAAAGAGAATATATATAAAATTAGGGTTTACCGGTCCAGCCGGTTGTCGGTAACAGCATCTTCCAAGGGATATGCGGCGACCACCTTCATTTTGCTCTCCATTATATTTTGATGCTTTTAAGAATCTTTAGCTTTTTTTTAAAAAAAATTATTTTGGTCTTTTTAATATTATTAAATGTTTTAGCTTTTTGTATTTTAGAGATTATTTTGCAGCTTTTTTTTTTATAAGGATATTTTACTAACTCGTATCTTAGTGATAGGTCTAAAGTTTGTTAATAGAGCATGGGATGACATTAAAAAAATTGATAAATTGTTATAAGATGTTGGGAACTTACATTTTCTTTTTCTTTTAAATTTATGTTTTAGTTGTTGTGTCTGTCAATAAATATTTTAATAAAATTAGCACTATCAATTTTTGTGTCGATTTTGAATCTTCTTGCTTGTCTACAGTAGCGTTGCTTATGAAATAGGTAGATTACTCCTCCTCGAACCAAAGGTTATTTTAAATTACAAATTTAGTCTCTAAAACGCGAATTAATAAATAAGTTCTAAACTTTGTTTTTACTTCATTGTCATTCTTCCTTATTTGTTTTTTTTCTTCTTTACATATATATTTATTTATAATTCAAGTTTCTACCTACTTTTTTATACGATATATTATATCTAGCATATTTAATTTTATTGATCTAATGCACTGATGAACTAGTTGATTCATTTCGTAGTCATATGCAACCTAACATATTTGATACATCTATTTTTTCTTATTATAGTGTTTAAATCAAATTTGATACACGTTTCAGAGTGATTTTAGAATGACCCAAATTACTTTTACATAATTAAAATTAATTACTTCTATTTTTAACATAACTCTTTTGCTCCCCTCTAAAATTTGTATGCATCTATGCCCCTTTTCTCTTGACTTTTTTTTTAATCTCTAACTATTTTTTCCTCTCTACTTTTTTTTTTGTCAAATATTCCCTCTAAAACACTTTTTGGAATTTATATTTATTAAATAAATATGTATTTATAAAAATATCATTATTTTTTATTTTTTTAAATCATTAGTTTGGTCTAAGTTTACAGGCTGAAGACATATATATATATATAAATACATATTCCTTTTAGTGCTAGTTTTCTAATTTCCTCAATTTTTTTTTCTCAAAATTCTGTCCATTTCTAACTCTTTTACTCTCTCTCTGACTTTCTCTCTCTCTAGATTTTTCTACATTTTTCTCTAACTTTTTTTCTCTCCACATTTTTTTTCACTTCTTCCAACACACTTAAATGTAATGTCGTTTAATAACTATTTCGTTTTTAGTTTTATGTTTTAAAAGAGTTATGTTTATTTTTTACAGTTTTATTACATAGTAATTTTTTACCTCTCCTAAAAATATATTTAAATTCTTAGCTAAATCCAAAACAAAAGCTAGTTCTTGAAATTTTTTTTTTTCAAAATTTGGTCTAGATTTTGAAAATATTTATAAAAACTATATAACAAAATAAATGAAGACATAAGAGAAAAAATGTTTCTAAACTTATTTTTTTAAAACGTTGAATATTTGTTAGGCAATTTGTTTTTTAAAATTGTTTTTGGATTCTGTGAGTTAAATAGGTGAAATTCTCAAAACAACATTTTTATGTTTTAACTGTTTTTAGATTTTGAATTTAAAACTTTGATAGATATAATATTTCATTTTATAAAATAATTTCACTTAGAGTTAAAATTACATGTAAAATATAATATATTACAAATTATATAATATTGTAAAATAATAATTGTACAGAATTTATGACATTTATGTTAATTAATTAATTAATAATATTTTAGATTGAACTAAATGTTCAGTTGGTAACTACTTATGGTTTACGAATATATTACCAAACAACGTGAATATTTTTTTTTATATAAATTGAAATTCAATTTATCTCTTTCCAAACACATATATCTAGAAAACATAAAATACAACTATGTTTTTATTACATCATTTGTTTTTAGATTTCTGTTTTCAGATCATCAACCAAACACACTTAAACTAAAAACATTTAGCACCCATTTGATAACCATTTCTGTATTTTGTTTTTGGTTTTTCTGTTTTATGTTAATAGTTTTCTGTTTTTAAAAAACAAAAAACTATATATGTTTGGTGTAACTGTTTTGTTTTTGTTTTTTAAAAATTGAAAAGCAAATATATGTTTGATAACCATTTTTTGTTTTCTATTTTTGAAAAGTTAAAAAATTGAAAATATATTTTCAAGATAGGAAAATCTATACAAAATAGAGATGACAATGGTGTGGGGTAGAAGTCGGTACGCCCCTCCACTACAAATTTTTTTTATTCTCATCTCCAACCAATTTCTCCGATTTTGGAAATCGAGGTTCAGGTTCAGAAACCTCATTTGGAGACGAGGATTTTCACCAGAAAAATTATTGGTTTAATAATTAGTTTTAAAATTTAAAAAATAAAAAAATAAAAAATAAAAAGTAATAAAGATATATATTTTATATTATTTTACTAAAAAATTATTATTTACTAAGTATAAATAAATAGTTTAAAAAATATTTATTATTTATTCATAATTTAGTAAAATAGTTAATAAAATATAAGGATTTTAAGTAGGTGGCTAAATTATGCCACCTACTCAAGAAAATGTACRTTTGTTTATAATTTTGCAAAAATAGCTAAGTGATATATTTGTAATTTTAGATTTTTTAGTTTTTCCCCACAATGTCCTTTGTTTTTTTGGAATTTACAGGTATTTAATCACCCAACAAACTTGCTTTTCAATTCAAATGTTGTTTCCTACTGATTTGAAACCACCTAACATCTTTCCCGTCTGTCACAACCAATTGAACGACCAATTGTATCTTACAAGCTTTTTCGCTATAATGATGAATTAAGTCTCATCCTTCCAAGCTCTCCTCTTGAAAATCACTCAGACCAGAAATCTGTTTCAGTATATGTATTTTCCTACACATTAAGCATTGTTATGATTGCAAAAGCTCCATGGTATCTACTACCCTRGACTTGGGCATGGATCGAGGTTAGTTTTATTCAATTTTCTTTATGTTTCCTTTTCTCTTAGTCTTATTCAATTTTCTTTTTATTTGCTTCTCTCTCCCCCTTCCTATTCTTGTTGAAGTTTGCAACTTAGCCCCTAAAATTACTTTACCTCTATTTTCCCCTCAAGTTCTTTATTATAGGTCACGATTGTGCTCACAAATCATAGGAACAAGCTAGTTGTAGAAGACATTATAGGTATTGCCTTTGTAGATACCAACTTTTATCCCAAGATGAAAATGCAACACTAGTACAGACCACTCTAGATATTGATATTGACCTCGAAATGGAAGTGCGACAYCATCCAATGCAGACCACTGTAGATACCGAGACATTGACTCCAGAAATGGAAGTTCAGACTACTATAGATACGAACATTTACCCAATAAATGAGAGTGCGACTCTAGTGTAGACCACAATTCACCATCAACGCATAAAAGAAAGTGCGACACGGACCACTGTAAATATTGACATTGACCTCATAAATGAAGTGTAGACCACAACTTACCATCAACTCGCTGGTAATTATACGTGTATCTATTTATATATACAATGTGCATATGTTACTAAACCGATTGCCGTTTGGCAATAGTGAATTCTATAGTAATCGCATTTCTATATGATGATAGTTGAGACCAAAACAAATCACTCAGACCATGACTTTTAAGGTGTTTGAGATCGACGATGTGAAAGCATGGAAATCTGTTTTAGTATCTGTAGTTCTACACATTAAGCATTGTCATGATTGCAAAAGTTCTATGGTATSTACTACCCTTGGCTTGGGCATGAACTGAGGTTAGTCTTATTCAATTTCCTTTTCTATTTGCTTTTCTCTTAGTCTTATTCAATTTTATTTTTGTTTGCTTCTCTCTCTCCATCCCATTCTTGTTGGAGTTTGCAACTTAGCCCCTGAGGTTACTTTCCTCCTCTTTTTCCATCAAGTTCTTTATTATAGGTCACAATTGTGCTCATAAATCATAGGAACAAGTTAGTTTTGTGGAAGACATTATATGTATTGTCTTTGTAGATACCAACATTTATCCCAAAATGAAAATACAACTCTAGTACAGACCAATATTGAAATTTACCTCGAAATGGAAGTGCGACATCCAATGCAGACCAATCGACATTGACCCAAAAAATGAGAGTGCAACTACTATAGATACTGACATTGACCCATAAATGGRAGTGCAGACTACTATGTATGAATCCGTTAAATATATTTGTCCATCCCACCTAGAAATTTTAAATTTTAGATTTTAGATTTTAACATAGAAATTTATAAATTTTAAAAGTTAGTCAAATTTTGAATAAATTCTTATTTATCTACTCTCAAAATATACTTTCAATTTTTAAATTGGATTTTAGTTGTTTAAATTTGGTTATTTAAAATTGATTCCTACGTTGTTTTTGCATTGTACCAAATAAAATTCCTAAAATTAAGTTGTTTAAATTTGGTTATTTAAAATTGATTCCTACGTTATTTTTGCATTGTACCAAATAACATTCATAAAATTAAGTACATATAGTTATATGGGTATATTTGTCTAAAATAATATTTAGGATTATAAAAAAAACGTTATTTAGCCATTTACACAATATTTAATATGTTTGGCTATTTTTTTAAACGCCTTATTTATTTGGGCCATTTATGCAATTACCCCTAAAATATATATTAATTTATTAAAAAAAATTCAATGACATGGTGGAAAATGGATTCTCTATTCTTAGTGTGGGGACTCGACCCTARGATAATTTTTGTCATCTCTGATGTAGAGACATGAACATAAAAGTTTATTGAGGTATAAAAAAAACTTTTCAAATGAAAATTTCAAAGAGACCAAAATTTAGAGAGTTAGAGAAAAGTTAGAAAAAAAATTAGTGAGAGAAAAGTTGAAGTCAAAAATAGAAAATTCTAGAGAGAGTAAAGTTGAGAGCAAAAGCATGTTAAAGAAAGAAAAAAATTAGAAAGAAAAAGAAAAATTATAACGAGAACAAAATTTAGACAAAGAAAAAGTTCAATATATATTTGTTACATAAAATAAATAATTAAAAAGAGAAACAAAAGTCAAAAGTGAAAGAAAATTGAACAAGAAAACGTTTAGATAGAGAAAAGTTGAAGATATATCTCTTAAAAAAAATATACAAGAAAGAGAGAAAATTTATAAAATGATGATGTGAAACACGTTGGGAAAAATATTAATTCTTAGAGAGAGAAAAAAAAGAAAGTGATATGTTAAAACAGAAAGAAAGAAATATAAATATATACAAATGGGAGAGAGAAAGATAAATTTTTTAGAGAGAGAAATTTACATAGAAAAATATTTTATAGTGAGGAAAAATTTATTAAAGAGAAATATGTCAAAGAAAAAAATKGAACATTAGAGAAAAAAAAAGAGATTTTGAAAACAAAAACTCGTTTTTAAAAACAACCATTCTAAAAAAATAAAAAAGAGAAAATTGAATTAGTTATCAAACAAACCTATTTTTCAAAAACCAAAAATTAAAAACAAAAAATAGAAAACATAATAGTTATCGGACCTAATAATTATAAAATAACTCCAAAAACATGCTCTTCATAATAAATATTTGGCCATTTAAAATTTTGTCAACAGAAATGAAAAAATCTTCTTCTTTGATCAAATAATGTTATAATTTTTCCTCCCTATTGGTTTCTTACCAACTTTTTGGCGAATTCCACATTAATTACAACAATACCACGAAAATACTAAGAGCATCTATTTATCAACTCAATGCCTAGTTGCCCTATATGTGAATCTCCAAAATTAGGTTTACAAGGCCAAACAACCTAATTTGGCTACCAAGACAAAGACAAAGTTGAACTCTACTAAGTTTGAGAATGAGGTGGTCCTAGTTAACTAACATTGTAGAATTTTTTTTTTTTTAAGAACAATTTTGATCAGAAATGAATTGTCTAGATCGCAAATCCTGAAATCCCAACGAGAGTTCGCGAGAGAAATCAAGGGTGCGATGAATGTTATTATATTATAGAGTTAATAGAGTGTCTATGTTCATGCACACATTAAACTATTATGTATTAGATCACTAAGATAGTGTCGACCACAAATTATGTTGATTCTACGAATAGAATACTGTTTGAGGGTTACTTTGGGAGTCTTGAATTATGAGAAACATGAGTACTCTCACACATTTTCTAAGGCGAATGAGGGAGTATATTGGAATAGAGTATCTGCTAAATGCATAATTCTGAAAGATATATAGTTTAGAGTCTATTTATATTTATCCCTTTGATTCAATATCTTATCTAAATTTGTTATAATTTTTTTTAGGGCTATTTGGATGTGTAATCTTGAATAAACAAGATGATATTAACGAAGTAATCTAAAAGTTTATAATATGTGGCTAAAGGTCACTGTCTTATTCTTGTAACATTTGTAGATACAGTTTGCTTTGTAATAGTTAATAATATGATTAAATTTGGATTGCTAGCTTATGTGTGTGTYTACATATATATTTACTAGTAAGAAACACGTGCATCTCATAGTTTTTATTTCAATGTTTAAAAATATAAAATTTAATTAAATAGTTAAAATTTATAATATAATTTAGTTTTTTTTTATCTCTAAATGTTTACCTCACCAAGTTTTTTCGTATTTTCAATGTTTATCTCATAAAACAACGTCTCAATAATTCTCATCACAAACTGATGCGGTTAGTGTGACTAAAAGTATTATTCTTCAATTACTTAAATTTTTTTTCTAAAAAAAACACATATTCATGTATTTTTCATCCTTTTTTCCCTGAACATAAGAATACATAAAAGTAAATACAACTTTGTTTCAATTTCTTATTTGAGTCATTGAAAAATAAAATGACAAAAAAAAAAAAATAGTGAGAGATAGAGATGCGTTGAGGGCAGCCGTTCTTTGCCATGTTCGAGTTCTGGTCCAATTCTTTGTCATAGCTCGTGGGGAATGCCAACCGTAGCCATGTTCCGATGGATTGTTCCGGCTATTTTCGTCACACGATGATCACCTTTCCAAGGAGGAGGTCATTGAGAGAGTTCTCGCGGTTATCAAGTACCATCCCAAAGTGGATCCGTCCAATATGATTCGATCTTATCACTCATTTTCACTTTCCTTTTTCCAGTTGATTGAGTCGTTTGGAAAAAAAATAACTAAAAAAGTTGAATATTCAATCAAACAATCTAACTAAATATAAAAAAAATACAAGACATTGATTAAAGAAGAAAATTTAGATACCGAAAGAGAAAAGAAACTCAAGTTTTGATGAAGAAAAAATTGGGAGAAAGAGTAAGAAAAAACTCTTTATATAGTTGTAGAAAATAAAAAGTTACGAAATTTTTGAAATTCTTTATTAATTATAATTCAAAATAAGTTATAACTTTTTAAAAATAAAGAGACAAAACCGTCCATATTCTAACACTTTATATTCTAAATTTTAAGAGAGAGAGTTTATTAGAAAAAGAAAATTAATTTGAGAAATGTAAGATTTGTAATTATGGAGATTAAATATTTTAAAAGAAATGAAAAAAAAAGAAAGTGGCGTGGAAGGGTGAGGAAGAGGGAGTGAGAGAGAAAAATTTATATTTGAAGTACAAAATTGTCCTCAAAATATCTATGGAAATGTTGAAATTAAAATGGTAAAATAGCGATAAAAAGTTTCTCCATATAGCCCATTTTATATATACTATAGATATATATGTGCAATAATTATATTGCATAAAAACTATACCACAACATATATTATTATCTCTTTATATATATATTCACTAAAATCAGTAGAAATATACTAATAGCATAATCATATAATTAACGAGCATAGTTCAATTAATTAAGACACCTATCTTCTACCAAAAGATTGGTGAGTTTGAATCTCCACCCTTATATGTTACACTAAATAAACTTCAATCTAATAGCTTAATTGATTAAAACATAAATATGTTTAGTCAAAAGGTTGATGGTTTAAATCTCGTGATCATCTCGATCTCCTGCGGGTAAAAAAAGACCAAAATTTTGTACTTAAAAAACAGTAGACATTTCCCTCAAAATCTTTGCACTATTATTAAAAGGGCAAGTGGAACCTCAAAAAGGGAATAGGATATAATTTAAGAAGGAAAAGTTTAGTTTAGAACCAAGTGTGGACTTGGCATATCTTGCAGCCAAAGCAACATTTTGTTCATTAAAACTTCTCTCTCTCTCATAATTATTAAATATCATTGCATTGCTGATGGCACATTATTTAAAGGGTTATCAAGAATTTTTGCACGGTTTAAAGCCATTCAAAATGCAACATTAACAGTACAAGAAAAGAACCTGAATCCCTTATATGATGTCTTGAGTTTCATGCAAGAAACCAAAAAGAGACTGAGGATTTTCTTAACATTACATTTCTCTTATATTAATCCCACTCTCAATATCTCTTCTCCAAACCAAAGCCTGCAGCCTAAGTTGGCTTTCTTTCCCTTAGCAGAGGAGAGAACTATCCATCTTTTGAGCACATATGGCAGGTCCTCCACAGCCGCCACCGTCGGGCCGCTCGAGGGTATTGCGGTGTGTCGCCCTGGTGCTTCTGGCATTGATCGTACTCGTAGGCCTTGCTGTACTCATCATTTGGCTAACGGTTAGGCCGAAGCGTCTAAGCTACACAGTTGAAAGCGCCTCGGTTCAGAACTTCGACCTGAGCAACACTCAACTCAATGCCTCCTTTAACTTTAGGGTTAGAGCATACAATCCCAACTCTAGAGTCTCGGTTTACTACGATAAAATCTTGGTCACGGTCGGGTTTGGCGATCAAGACTTGGCCTACGGCACCATCAATCCTTTCTACCAACCTCACAAAGGCGTCACGCGCTTGGACATCAACCCCGCCGCTCAAAACGTTCCATTGTACAACTCCGTATCCAAGGATCTAGGGCTCGAGAAGGCGGCCGGAGAGATGGATTTGGATCTGTGGATCAAGGCCAAAATCAGGTTCAAGGTCGGGATATGGAAGTCCGGCCACCAGACGCTCCGAATTCATTGTTCGCCGGTCATTATTTACCTCTCTAAAAGTAAGCCTTTCAACGAGACTACTTGCTTTGCAGAAGTCTAAAGGGTGGACAAATAAATTTGTGTTTCTGGAATTGTATCAATATGCCTGGTGGTGTTGTTGGTTAGTTTAATTTTTTCTTTTCAAGTGTATGAGTTTGTGAGCTGCTTGGATTGGTTTAATTTGTATTCATGTATATGGTTTTTTTTGCATTAAGAATAATTGTCATCAAATCTATTCTTTAACAAATTTTCAATTTGGTTTGATATATTTGAAAATTTGATGAAGCCCTTTGGAGATTTTGTTTAATTGTAAATCTCATTCATCGTTGTATTGTTTTTTGCTTAAATGAAGTTGTTGATTGATTCTTTAAGTTTCTTTTTGAAGGAAAAAGATGACTAAATCGATCTTCTAAACAATTTTTTTTCAGGATAGTAAAAGTTTTGGTACTCAAACTGACTACCAGTAAAAATCGGACAAATTTTTTAGATTTTTTGAAAAAACAAAGAAAAAAGAAGAAATATATTTTTCCATATTTCTCTTCCCTATTTGTCAAAAGTTTAACGGTAGTTAGTCAAAGATTAGTGTTGACCGATAAATACCGAAGTATTTTTCCAATTTGACAATCGAAAATCATTTCTATAAATATATAGTGATAAACGACCGGTATGTATTTATTTTGGGTGCAATTTGTTGGATTAGTACAAGTTCTTTTCAATTATAGAAACTGAGTATGTTACCGTTACTGAAGCAGATGATATGCTTTCAGGGAAATTGGGAAACAGGACTTTCTATTCTAACAATTAGAGAGCACTTTTAATTTAGAAAATAATCTAAAGTGTAAAACTATCAATCACACTAGAGTGGTCTTCTCCAATAATTTATGGACTTAAACGTGATTCATGAGCGTATTTCTGACAGAAGCTAAAAATTGTTTGAGTGTTTGTAACCTCTTGTATTATTCTCTCATGATGAATAAAACATGCAAGGAAAATTTTAGGGATTAGTACATTGGGCTATTTAAAGATCATAATTACAGGAAATGTATAGAATTTACACATTTGTCATGAAACAACCTTATTTAAGAGGGTACCATCACATAAATTACTTAAATATCCTCTTGTATCTACAAATTAATTTTAAATTATTTTTAAAATGCAAAATTGATTAATTGAAAGGTTATAATTTAGATCTCAAGCTTAATGATACTTTCCAAAAGTAATTAAAACCCCAAAACATCAAAAAWAATCCCCAAATTCCCCAAATTGAAAACCTCTGGAAAAATCCCCAAACCTATAATTTGAAAACTTCGCAAACCATGAGACGTTTAGAACTTCAATTTTGGAGGACCCTTTTTACAGAACTATTTGAGACCAGCCAAAGATTAGTATCATATCTTATGTATATCTTATGTATATATAACTATAAGATATATACACATATATGATATATACACATAAATACAATATATCCCCATATAAACCAATCTTAACAGGAAGACTATTAACTTACGATTGGTATAAACAGAAAGGGATAGGAGACAAGGAACGCACTACTCGGCATCGGAAACGTGCAAAGACGTTGACAAAAACTTTACTCGGCGACGGAAATTGAAGGTCTGAAACGACAGCGAAGAAAGAATCAATACCTCGCTGACGGAAGCCGTGAAGATCTAAAACGACGACGGCGGGGAACAAACACAGCGGTTGGATACGGCAGCCGATGACTAGAAACAAAGCACGGAAAAAGTCTATTGATGGTTTAAGCAAAAATAGAACATTAGGAAAAAATCAAAACTTGTTTTAACAAAATTGGAAGTTGTTAATTGCTGAGATGAAAAAATCACGCGGACATCTATGTATTATTGGCAAAAATCTTTTTTTAAAGAGTGATTTGAGGAATTAGTGTTGAAAAATTGAATGGACCCATCATAATTAAATGAATATAATTACAAATTAAGGATTCAAATCTTTTAAATTTAAAAACTATAATAAAATAAAATACAATAAATAAGGAATGGGTATTAAAAAAAAATCATACATGCACCTAAAAGTGTACAATTTGAAAATTGAAGACATTTATAAAATTAAGATTAAAAAATAGTCCTCCCAAATATTATCTCAAAATTTTATATATTTTCTCTTTCGTTGTGTGGGCCTGACATTGGGCTTTGATGTGTGGACTTAATTTCTAATGATTCCAAAGATTCAACAGCTCAATCTCAATGCATAGAGTTTTTTCTTCAGAGTAAAATCAAACTCACAATATTTGGATTGAAAATTGACGTTTTAACCAGGTGAGTTATATTCAAATTGACTTCAGTGTCTAGAGTTTGTATGAAATTAGACTTTATAGAAATTAAATATCATTTTACTCCCTTTTTTTTTCCGCCAATCTTAGCTAAATTAGTTAAGACACCATCAACCTTTCCAAGATTCCAGTATTTAAAAGAAAAAAAAAATGACTAGGTTAAGAGTGAGACTTTCAGTTTAGTTAATGTATTTCCAGAATGTCTATTTTGATCTCTGTGCTTTTAAAAAGTTACTATTTTAATTTAGTCGATTCATTTTCATTTTATCTCGTTTTTTCAATCATAATTTCAGCATCGTACACTTTACTCACTAAATTTCTTGAAATTCAGTTATAAATTTGTATTAAAGAGCTTCCATTAAGGATCCATTTTTAAAAGTAGAGGAACCAAAATATATATACTTTTTGAAAGTTCATAGACTAAAATATAATGAACTAAAGTTGAAAATACAAAGACCAAAATGAATGTTTTTAGAGTCTAGTGACAACAAACAGTATTTAAACCAAAAACACAAATACATCTAACTTGAACTCCAAGCAACATAAAACCCAACCTTTTTTTTTGGGATACTTTTCTGCATCTGCAAGAACACATATATTCCTCTTCCCCCTCCTCAAGAAACCCCAAAACAACACAATACACACACACACACACTTCTTTTCACATAAGAGATTGAGAACAAGAAAACCCTCCATTAATCTCTGCAACATGAGCACCACTACACAGACCTCGAAAGAGAGCTCCAATGGCGGCCAAACCCAGAACAGGAAGCCACCAAAACGCACCACCATAATGAGAATCATAGGAAGAACAATGCTGGGAATTATAATCCTTTTGGGGCTCTCCATGGTCATAAACTGGCTTCTCATCATCCCCAAAGCTCCCACTTACAATGTGGAGACTTGCAATGTCACAGCCAACGCATTAACAGACAGAAACCTCAACGCCACCCTCGCTTTTACCATCAAAACCTCCAATCCCAACCGGAGAGCCGCCATCGACATCGACTCCATGAGAGTTACGGTGGAATACCTCGGCCAGAGGTTTCGCTCCACCGTCCCCTCCTTCTCCCTCGCCCCCGGGAAACAGACCCTCCTCAAGCCCGCCGTCGAGGTTTTCTCCACATCGCCCTTTGGGAATCTCAACGACACCGTACGCTCCAACGGGTTCGAAGTCGACCTTCGCCTCGAGGCGAAGATCAGGTACGGTTAGAGTGAAGAAGGAAGAAGAGGAGGCGAGAATTCTAGGATAAAACTTAGGTGGTTACTATTAAATAAGATTAACGATTGAAGAGAGATGAATGGATGACGGAATAGATGAAGGAATAGAGAAAATATAATACTTCCTACTAATTTTTTTTCAATTTAATCTCTTATATATTTAACATTTTTTAATCGTGTCATTTCTATTGTGAATATCACATGGCACATGATAATGAATGAGTCGATAGAAATTTAGATTGAAGATAAAGAAATTAGGCCTCGTGAAAGAGTAAACATATTTCTACCCTCTTACGCACTTTGAAAGTTGAGGTCTACTTTAGTTGTACTACTTCACCTGGGAGTTATTCCTTGAGCTTTGATTTTATGTTTATCTCGCCTAAGATTTTTTTTTTTTTTTATATTTTCTCTCTGTTTTCCTGTCTTGTGTCTGGTTAGGTGTTGTGCCTTGATCTCGGGCGAGATCCTCCATTTTATTTGTTTAATATATTTACCTTTACAAAAAAAATAAAAATCAAACATTAAAAACTAAAACATATATTTAGCGTATAACATATCAAATATTTTATAGGTTTTCATCTTATTTACTCTTTCAAAAGAATTTTTAGAATTATTTTCATATAGGTGTAAAAAGTTAAAAGGTAATATTTTATCTCTTGCTGAGAAAATTTATGGCTCCGTCCTTGAAGGTACGCTATCGAGAAATGGACATCGAAACGTCGATCGCTGGAGATCTACTGTGATTTGGTGGGCGGGCTAAAGATCAACACTTCTACACCCCTTGATAACAAAAAATGCAGAGTGGATCTCTGAGAATTACTTAATGATCTTAAGAAGTTGTTGGAAGTTTGCAGCTAATTTTGGACAAGGAAAGTTTTATTGTTTTCCGAAATTATTGATCAAACCATATAGAATAATAATGTGGTTGATAATTCTATGTTGTTCTTACTGTACGAGAGAGAAATTCAAATTTGTAATTTGAATAGCGGTCACGGAATGATTATTGTGGAGAAGGAATAGTTTTTATATAAAGAAGTAGCAATACGTTGAATTATTTTTGTTTGATGTAAGTTTGAAATATGTCTACTCTGCAATCATTTGATTTAGGGTTGATATACAATTTTTACGATGTATAGAATCGTTAGCTGCATTATTTGAGCTCCCTTTCAAATAATTTCATTCTCCAATTTTTACTGATGTGTTTATATATTTAAGCTATATTTAAGATTGTATCTATCCGATTATTATAAAATATAAGGAAGCATAGAGGGAAACAATGAGAATTTTAGAAGAATTTAGAAAAGAACAATACTTACCTTGACAATTAAGCTTGCCACACAACATTGATGAGAAAGTCTAGAATTGAGATTTGAGCAAGAATTTCTCCTACCGTAGTCGCTATTTCTTTTTCTTGATCGAGTTGATCAATAATTATATAGGATGGAGAATTGAACCAATAAATTTGTGACGAGTACTAATAAAATTGACCCAAAAAAAAAGATATCAACATGCAGGCTATCTAAGTAGTAGAGAAGAAATAGAACAAAGAAAAAAATAATAAGAGTGAGCTTGTTAAGAAAGTCCCAAGAAATTTCTTAAGCATAAACTTTTATAGTAAAGCATTATATTTGAAATATAAAGAAAAAGAAAAGAATCCTTATATATTAATTCTTTCTTCCATGTCAAGCATTTGTTAATTCTTCTTCCATGTCAAGAATTTTTCCTACTTTCTCACACCACAAGTTTCCATTTGTAATTATTGTGGTTAAAGACATAATAAATTTCTTTGTTAATAAATTAATTAGAAAATTATATGCACATATTCATATATACTAGGGAGAAAGATGGAGTAAGTTTAAAAAAATTATGTTAAAATAAGAAATTATGGAAATAAAGTTTTCTCGAATTTAATTTCGAGGAAATCATGGTTCTAAAATTGTCTATTGTAGAGATAGTTTTATTAAATGACGTGGTGAAATTGATCTATTGGCGAGGTGAATAAAAGTCATCCCTTGATTAAAAGATGATTTTTCCAAATAATGTTTAACAATCTTATTTGGTAGAGTARYTATGTGGTCTTGTAAATGACATCCTTTCATTTTCTTGGGATGAAAGATTAAATTTTCAAAAAACTCACCGTTTGTTGTACTAAATTTTTTTTATTAAATTTAGAAACTGTATTAAAACTAATAAAAATATATAAAAGCAATTTAAATGTTAAATTAAAGAAAGTGAAGAACCTTAGTTAAAAAAAATATGAAAAGAGAGAAAAATGAGTAAAAAAGAGAAAAAAAGAGAAAAAAATCTATATAAATGCACTTTCAATAAATTAAATTAGAAAATTCCCTAGAAATCAAACCATAAACCACATGAAATTGAAGCAACAAAAAATGCAAAATCTGGTAATTGCATTTATGCCCAAGCTCCACCTAGACTTGATGACTTGAATACCAAAAAAAGCTTACAAATATAACAATTTAGAGCAAAATAATAATAATAATATTAATAAAATAGAGGAAGGTTTATTTAGATCTAATGAATGCCAAACCGAGCATAACTCAAAAGGTCATGAGTTCGAACCCCCACCCCCACAATGTTGTACTCAAAAAAAAAATTTAGATCTAATGAATAATTATATTAACGATTCAGAATCAAACAATCAAGTAGCGAAGATTTTTCAATAAAAAAATCAATGCTATATTTTTTATGCTTGTAATACAACGACTTAATAATGATCTATAACATAATCAGGTCATTCTTGACAAAATTAAGATCATCTATAAGAAACTTTCAAATGTACGATTACACGCTTTTTAGGATTGATCTATAATTATATTATCTTTAACTATTTTTTTTTCTGTTTCAAACACTGACACTGAAAAATTAAAATTAAAAATAAAAAACTAATGTTCTTTGAAAAACATAGTATAAAAATGGTCTCCCCACCACAAATTGGAAATTACAAGGGAAAATAAAATAAATAAAAAAAAATCTAAAATGAATGAATAATCCTGTCAGAAATCTGTGAACAACAAATATATATAAAACAAATGTGGATAAGGAAAGAAAAAAATGAAACAATATAATTGCTATATACACACTAAACTAGCAAAATTAATTAGAACTCCTTTTAAAAACTATTTATATTCTCAATTTCATATTTAAAATTAAAAAAAAGTCTAATAAATAAAACAGAGGCATTTAAAAAACCAACAATTTGTGTGTTATTGATCCAAACAATAAGATACACAGATTTAATGTTACCAAATTTTTGTGTCTACAAATTAATAATTCACCAAATGCATTTAATTATAATTATGAAACATGAAAATAATATATGTAGTTTACAGAGAAAAATTAAGCAATAACTGAATAGGCCTTTGCTATAGCTATAGGTAATTTAAATATACTATTGATTTTAGTCGGTGTATTTTCGACTTTTGTTCATTTTAATTTGACCCCTGTATTTTTGGCTTTGGTTCATTTTAGTCTATGTAATTTTGAAGAAGGATCATATTAGATTTAGCCATTCATTTTCATTTTTATCTCATTTATTTCGATCAAAATTTTAGCACGATACTTCACTCAATTAAGTTTCCTAACATTTAACCACAAATTTKTATTAAAGGGTCTCTATTTCATGTATGAAATCTATGTGTTAAAATTTTATAAATATAGGGCCGAAATAGAGGTTTCGAAAGTATAAAAATTAAGATAAACAAAAGTTGAAAGTACAGAAACCAATATGAATCAAATATATATACATTCACGGTACGGTAACTTTAGGACCCCTACAAATATAGGATTGCCATAAATACACTAGAATTGTATCTTGAGTTCCCATATTGAATTAAAACCCAATACTCCAAAATCACTAAAGTTTAAATKTCTATAATTTAGGTCAATCAGTTAGATTTATATAACCTAAGTTCATATAACAGTAATAATGATGGACAGATGCAGAAGTTAAAATAGGTAAAATGTATATGATAAATATAGACTCGACTTCTTAAATCTCGAGCAACACCAACTTTAACCCGTAAGCCAATCATCTTTGCTTTTGAAGTACAAAAGCAAAGTTGTCATATTTATGGACACAAAACAAGCATCCTAGGAAAATGAACACATCTGTATTATGTTGTCGTTTCTTCCTTGGTATATTTTTGCTTTGCAAATTATCCTCTTATCTCTCTCCTACAAAGAAGACAGAAAAACCAGCCCCCCTCCAAACTTCTAAATAACTTACCTTTTTCCCCTTCTCAAACTTCTCAAGTATATGGTTCAAATTCATCCACTTTGGAACTTTCATAAGAAAAAACAGCAAATTAACAAATCCTTCCACCAAAATATATAATTATACGGAGACATTGAATCGATTTAGCCTCTAAATTTTAGAAACAATTTAATCTTTTGTAATTCAAAATTTTTAACAATTTAGTCTTTATGGTGGGAAAATAGGCTAACTRGATGTGTCAAAAGGTACATGAGTTCAGTGAACTCTATAGAACTTCAGTTCTACCCTAATTTATACCTCAGACACCATTTCTCACGGTTAAATTGTTACAAATTTTAAAAATACAGAAATTAGATTGTTAGTATGAAAATTTAGATACTAAATCGAGGGATGAAATATTTATATATAATTTGTGTGTATGTGTAGTGGTTTTATACACTGGTGCATCTTCTTTTGGCAGAAGAAACCCTATAAAACAAGCCAAACAAGGACTCTACCTCTCCCCTTCCGGTGGCTTCAAAGAAGCTTTGGTCGGGAAGTTTCCTCTTGCTCACTACTTTCCGCTTCCTCGGCGTCGGTGGGCAGCTCCGTGCGGTCGGTATTCGGTGTCGGAGAGATGTCGGAGTCCGACACCTGATCTCTCCACCGCCACCATCCGCTCCTCCTCCACCGTCCTCCTCGGTCCGATCACCCTCTTCCGGTGGCTTTTGGGTCTCCGGTGACTTTTGGTGATCGGAATTGTGAAATTCCGACATGGGGTTGGAGAGAGAGAGAGCCAAGACTTGAGTTTTAGAGAGAGAGAGATCAGATTTACTATTTATAGGCTTTTTTTTTAAGTACTTTTTGGTGTATTATTCTTGCAGGGGAAGATTTCAATTTGATCAACTTCCCTCGTACGCTTTGTGTAATATTTTTGTTCATAAATTAGAGGATTTATGATGAGATGGAGTTGTTAGGGCTTTGGATTTTCCACGTTGTTACAACAATGACATGACATAAAAGTCTTATCTTTTTCTTTCTAATCTAATAATACAGCTTCACCAATAATTTGGCTATTCTATTTCTACTATTTTTGTATTTGTGTGATCATTTTTTTCTTTTCTTTGAAAAATAAGTATTTGTGTGATCAATTCATTAAACTACATTTTATTAAATTATAGATTTAATTTTTCTATACTTTGATGATTATGTCGGTTATTTTTTTAGTTCAATTACATTTACCAACTTTTTTGATTTGATTTACCACAGATTTGGATATCTATTATCGTCTTACAGTTGAGGTTTAAATTTCCACATTTTTCATATTTGTTGTACTAAAAAAAAATATTGATGTAGTAGATTGATTGGGTATGACGCAATAGAGGTAGGTCAATTGGATATATAAAAAATGAGTAGGCGAGAATCTAGAAGTAATTTAGCTCAAAATTTATTAAGTACGTTTGCCATCAAATCTTTTTGGTTTGTCCACTTAACTTTTTATCTAGTTAGTCTACTCTCTTGTATCATGTCATGTCGAATTATCATTTCGCCTGCTTGTCCCATCAAATTCTTTTTTTTCTTGTCCAAATTATTTTATTCAGCTAATCTACTCTATTGTACCACTTTATGTTGAATTAACATATTCACTAATTGACAAAGATTTAATTAAAATCAAAATTTAGAGCCATACATTAAATAGACAATCATCAAAGTACAAGATTAATTTTTTTAAAAAAATTTATGCACAACATTTTAAGTCTTTATGTGTTTTAACATTACTTTCAATTTAGTCTTTATGTTTCATTATGCTTCTATGATCATTTTATTAAAATTTACAGATATCCCAAAAGTTTTTGTAGAAAAATAAAAATTCTAATCAAAAGGAAGATTTGAATAACTCAAAAATATAATAAATAAACATTACCTATATATGTTCTTAAAATAATTTTACTTCCAAGTTAAAACAACAACTAATCTCTATAAAAAAAAGRAGAAGAATTTACCTTTTTATGAATGCAACACTTGCAATATACACAAAAACTAACAAACAAAATTTTGTAAAATMAAAAATATATATATAAATATTGATGGGAGAGATAATCTCTCTGTTCGCTTCAATGATGTAGTTTGGATATCTATTATTACGTTAAGGTTGGAGGTTCAAATTTTCACAAATCATTTTTTTCACTAAAACAAATATTGATGCAGCAGGTTAATTAATTGATTGGGTTGATAAATTATGCGATATCGCACGATAGAGGTGGACCAGTTGGATATATAAAAAAAAATAGTAGGCGAGAGCCAAGAAGTTCAGTTTAAAATGTATTTCGTCCGCCATCAAACTGTTTTGGTTTGTACGTCTAAGTTTTTATCCAACTAGCATACTCTCTTATGTCACGTCATGAATTACCATTATGTTCGCTTGTCCCATCAATTTTTTTTTTACTTGTGTATTTAATTATTTTATCCAGCTAACCTACTCTCTTGTGTCACATCATGTCGAATTATCATACTCCCTASTCTAATCAACACGTTACATTAAGATTTAACACCTTACCTATATATGTTCTTAAGATAATTTTACTTCCAAATCTCTCCAAAGAAATCGAATTTACCTTTTTATAATTAAATGCAACACTTACCATATACACACAAACTAACAAACAAAATCTTGTAAAATCAAATCAAACTTTTAAGTGAAACATTGATTTGAGAGAGGGAAAAAAGGGGAATGAAATGAATGAATATCAAATTATACATAAAATAAAAAATAAAAAAAAAACTCCACCTTCAAAAGAGAGACATATATAAAAATTGATTATAACTTATGACCATCCAAATAAATCATGTCTCTATCTTTAAAGATTACATGAGAGATATGTGTTCCAAGAAGATACAAAAATGAAAGGTCACATAACTCATGACCCAACATATAATGGATAATAAACAAAGCATGTGGGGAATGGATGGGTGTCAAATTAAGAAAAATGGGTCAAATTCCATTTATTCCAACATAAACCATTGTAGCAATGTTTTTCTTGAAGAAAATAAAATAAGCAAAGAAAAACCCTTTTTTTGTTGATTAGTTTATTGTACTCTTGACAATTTGTATATGTTCGAATCCAAGTTTTAGGATTCTCATTTTCTCTAACATTTTAAGAAGGCACTATTCCAAGGTAACGTCGAGTGCAAACACGTAGTCCTTTTCCGTTGAAGCTAACGTGCATTCGGGTCTCAACAGCTTGAACACGTTGAATCCAAGAGTAGAGTTTAGTTCGATTTTGACCGGAAAATGATTTTGATTAATAGGAAATCGGCTAACTGCTGGTAGAACATAATTTTGTCAGAAAATTTAAGGATTTTCTAAATGTTGATGGAATATATGATAAATGGTAGGTATAAACGTCATCACTTCAAGGTGACACTTTTCAATATTCTCCTTATAACAGGCGGAGTCCCATCTTCTTAAAGGTACACAATCTCTTACATTTAATTAAAGCTCGATTCGACATCGGCTCGGAACTAAGTACTCACTTAAACTTTAAAGCGTACGTAGTCGAGCACCACATCAGTGCAAGGTTAGGTTACCAACTAACCTTGACGTGCGATGTAAGTCAAAATCGTGCCTCAATAAATACCAATGTTACTAAAATGTTTGAAGAAAATTTGAAATTTTGATTAGGTAAAAATATATGTGAGTTAGAGTTAGAATGAATTTAGAATAATTTTTTTGAGTATTGTACTTGTTTAAAATTGTTTTTAGAATTTAGAACCATATGAGTAAATTTGAAAGGTGATGGTCTAAAGGAAATTCATATTATACAGAAAAATTATTGGAGGAGACCACCAACGATGTAACTAGCGATTTTAAATTATTGGATGTATGAAAGAGAAACCACACAAAATATTTTGAATCGGTATCCAATGATAATTAGAAGGGCATACAAAACTTCGAAACTACATCAAACGATTATTAAGAGCAATTATATGATAATAAAAAGGAATTTTCAATTATATGATTCCATATGTGCTAGCTGGTCCATGGGCATTAGTGTCATTTCAAGTTTGTCTCTTTCTCTACCAATTGTGTGAAGGTTAGTCTTGGCCTTAGCGGCTGCATTGGATACCATTTTTCCAAAGCATATGCTAAATTATTATTATTATTATTATTATTATTATTATTATTATTATTATTATTATTATTATTATTATTATTTCTCCTGCCACACAATAATATATACAGAGACTTATTTGGATTTTGGGCTCTCACTCCTATCTTCACCAATTCCTTTTGTTCCTCATTTGGCTACATGCTTTTTAACTCCATGCTATGCTATTTTCTCCCTCAGTCGGAATCGATGCCCTTGCGATATTTGGAATTTTGAAAATCCACGTTCCAAAGGGACATTTAAAATATCGAATAGGCATTCTAGAATACTCGATTTCTTAAGATGTATCAATTTATTCATGGGTTCTATATCAAAATCAATTGGCAATTAGAAGGGTAGTTTATGTTTATTATAAATCACTGTTAAATCTCATCCCGATAAAATGTTATTGTATCTTATATTATTCCTATAAAATAAATGTTGAATCTAGATACTCCTCCCATGAAAACCAAATCTAAATATCTCATGGATGAGCATCTAGATTCTCATGTTTGTGGTAGGAATAAAAGATATTCATTCTTCTTGAGATGCTCGAGTATCTTAGGGTGCCCAGTAATAACATAACCAGTAGAGGATGGAAAACAAGATTATATAGGACTAATCTTTTACTTTGGTTGATGAAAAAAATGGTTCAATCTCGTGAAATCAACGTAGGTAAGATCTAACAACCCACCTAAAATTTTACCATACATACATATCAATTTGTCAAAAACCGACCAACCGATCGACTGCTCGATTGAAAGGTTCGAAAATAGTCGGTCCACGTTTATTTGGGCCTGAAAACAGACCGATGTCCCTGGAGCCACTTAAAAATTTAAGAACATTTTAGACCCCGTTTACTTACCTGCAATTGTAATCCATGAATCGTAATGAAAACTTTGATTCCATTTGATGGTGTTTACCAAATTGTAGGAATGTAATCAAATGGTGGGACCCACTCCAAACTTTGTAATCTCATTACACTCTTACAACCTCATCAATCCCATTCACATTCTCATTCTCGTGGATCTCACATATATATTATAATTAATATACCACTTTTATCCTTTCTCTCTCATTATGATTACATCCATATAATTTTTAATTAGTTTTTTCAATACTTTTATAATTTCTTCTCTATTTATGATTTTATTATATAATATTAATATTAATTAATACCAATAAATTTTTAAATAGATATTATTACTTTTAAATATTAGAATAATAAAACTTAATAATACATTTTATTAAAGTTTGGCTCTTCTAATAAAAAATATTTTATTTGATATAATTTTATTTTAATTATTTATTATGTATTAATATTACATAATCTGTTATAATAAAAAAATATTTACTATCAATAATATAGTAATAAATTAAATTAAAATTTATTATTATTGTAACTTAAAAAAGATTAGCACAATAATATATTTGTAATTGACTAGAAAGGAGAAAAGGTTATATTAGTAATTATTATATATCTTGTTCCGATTCCGATTCTGATTCCAGACAATTTTAGTAAACAACATCAAAAGAATACTGATTACGATTCTAGAATATTTTTAGTAAACAACATTAATTGAATAACGTTACGATTCCGATTGATTTCATTACGATTGTTTCAAATTACGATTGCGGTTAAGTAGATGTAGGCTTAAAGTAATAGATATTTTTATTATTTTTTTTTTTGAAATTAGATATTTTAAATTTATTAGACGCTAATCTTTTTATTTTATTTACTCAAAAAGGAATTAGAATTAAAACGATTAATTTATAGAACAACCGCTTGGAAACACCTACAGTTCACTTTTACTTTCAGTTACCATCCACGTGGCCATGAGTTCCCAAAAAAAGCGGACACGTGCGATCCACGTGTCCTCTCGGCCAATTCGGTGCACAATTTTCGCGTAACCGTTTGAAGTTAAAATCACCCGCGCATTTTTCCCCATTGTAAAACCGAAACGACGTGTCGTCAGAAACAAAGCCATGCCGCCGAGACGATCCCGGAGAGTCGTGGGATCTGTCGTCCGAACCACGACGAAGGTAGTGGAAGAAACTGTGGAAGTGACGGTGGTGGAGAAAGAGAGCCAGAATGCAACGCAAGAGCCTGAGACGGCGGAAACCGCCAGTGGCCCAAAATTCCGGCGAACCATTCCGGTGGAGGCTTCGACTCCGGCATTGGAATCATTAGAACCTTCTATGAAGGTTACAAAGGATATCGAAGCGACTCCGAAGTCAGTCGAAGCGACTCCAAAGTTAAAGGCCGACTCCAAGAGGGGAGATGTTAAGAGTATGAATAAAAGATTAAATTTATCATAATTTAGAGTGGCAAGTTTGAATACTTCTATTCCATTAATATTGGTGATTATTTGGAGTAAAAAATTTGAGGTTTTTTTTATTAAAACTTTTATATGTATAATATTTGGATTTGAAAACTTTATAAAGTGGGCAAGTGAAGAGAATTTTAAAATCTTTACTTTTGTATACTTTTTTTAGTATATAGAAGGAATTAAGAGGTACTAACGCTTGAGTTACAATGCTTTTCTGACAAATATTGTAACAAAAATTTGACAAGTTTAGAAGATAAAAATAATTTTTTGAACGAGGATGATAGTTAAAATATTAGCATAAGGTTAAATACTTAAGTATATTCTTTTAATTAAGTAAGCGGGTTTTAAGAGTAAAGAGTATAATTAAATTATGTGTGACATTAAAGTTTTTGGGTTTGGCCGTGAATGAACAGAGAAAGTAGAAGGAAAAGGGAGGAGCAAGAGGAAAGGCCGTGGGCGCGGCAGGGAAGGGTACAAGAGATATTTGTTCATGGTGTTGAAGCAAGTGCATCCCGGGATGGGGATATCGGGCCAAGCCATGGTGATTCTCGACAATCTCATGAACGACATGTTCGAGAGACTGGTAGAAGAGGCCACCAGGCTCTCCAAATATACGGGTAAGAGAATTCAAACTCACCGCTTCGTGGTTACGCGTAGAAACTTTTAATATAATTTTATAGTTATATTTCAAGAAATTTAAYGAGTGAAGTATCTAATTTGTCCGAGTACACTAGGTAGAATGACGTTGTCGAGCCGAGAAATACAAGGTGCGGTGCGGCTGGTGGTTCCCGGCGAGCTGGGGAAGCACGCCATTGCCGAGGGAACTAAAGCTGTCTCTACCTTCGTCTCTAATCATGGATTACCAAAGCATTAACTCTTCATATTTGGGCATTTTTGTTGCAAACTTCTCTCTTTTGATGATTGTTGTATTCTAATTAGTAATTACTATAGGGTTACTCACTCTTTTCTTTTTCTTTTTAAAAATGTATATATGTACTTTTTTCTTATGATGGTCTAATACTTGAAAAATAATTATTTACTTCAAAAACTCTGTAACATATGGATTTCAGTGTTACATTGTCCACATTTTCTCCATCACTCTAATAATTATGGGTTCCGCTTGTTTCAATTTTTAATTTTTAACATGCCTGATTCTATCTTCGTTTCGAGAGTTTTGATTCATTGATTTTGTTTGGATTTTATTTTTTAATTGAGTGTTCGTTTGAGTGTTTTAGGTTTTGATACTCTATGGATGTTTCTGGTCGGATTTTATTTTTGAATTGAGTGTTCGTTCGAGTGTCTTTGGCCATGAGAAGAGAGTAGTTCATATCTATTATAAACGTTTGTTAGGTATCTTTTATCTTATCAATGTAAGATCTTTTTAACACTTTAATATAAGGTGTGCGTTACTAAGCTTACCATAGTTCATCAATACCAATGATCAACCCGCAGATATATTCACCAAATCTATGATCGAAAAGTTCAAGAAGTTTTTGAAGTTTTTGAAAATTACAAATTAAGAGGGGTTGAAAAATAGTAATTTGTAATTTTCAAATATGCTAGAAACTTCTAGAGCTATCCACACAAATAGTTATCTATAGATTTAACTAGAAGTTTGTAAATAAATATCTAAATAAAATACTTTAGAATCATCTGGCTTTTTTTCTAGGTTCTAGCTTTTTTTCTAGGTTCCAAGGAATTATACTCTATAAATGGAGATGTTATCTCCCCTTCCATGTAATCAAGAAAAACCAAAAACTTAAATTAAGAAAGTGCCAAAGCAGAATATTACTTTCTTTCACTGCCTCCAACAAATTTGGTATCAGAGTCATCCTAAAATTGAACATGACTTCTAGTTATGTTCCAAACTTATTTACCCTTCCAACGAACCAAGTTCTCGTATTTGATGGAGAGCATTATGAATACTGGCGGAGTCAAATGGAGACAATTTTCATTTCTCAAGATTTTGGGAAATCATTGAAGAAGACTATGAAGATGAAGGCACCAAGGAGATGACACCAGAATAAGAGAAGGAGTTTAAGAAGAACAAAAGACGAAATGCTTTAGCTCTCCAACTCATTCAGCAAGGTGTTAGTAGGTCCATTTTCTCTCGAATATTTCGTATTAAAAAAGCTAAAGATGCTTGGGAAATTTTGCAAAAGGAATTTCAAGGATTTGAAAAAATTATCTCCATCAAGTTGCAATCCTTGTGGAGAGATTTTGACAACTTGGTGATAAAGGAAAGTGAAAACATTCAGGAATTCTTTTCTCGAGTTGCAGAAATTATTAACCAAATGAAGAACTATGGAGAGACTATTCAAGAAAAGAAAGTCAATGAAAAAGTTCTTCGAAGCCTTCCTCCAAAATTTAACCATGTTGTTGCAGGAATCGAAGAGTCCAAAGATTTGTCTAAATTGACAATCTTTGAACTAATGAGATCGCTTCAAGCTCACGAAGAGAGATTGAACAAGTGTCCAACTCAAATTGTGGAGCAAGCCTTTCATACCAAGCTAAATTTTGCATAAAAGAAGACATTCAAGTCTAATCATCAAAAACGGTGGAATCCTGTGTAAAAGAAGGATGGACAACATGATCAACGGGACAAGGGAAAATGGCACAGCAAGAAATCCGGTAATACTGACTCTTACTGCATTATTTGAAAAAAGTTCAATCATCAATCGAAAGATTGTTACTTTAGATGCACTAAATGTCAGATTGCAAATCATTCTAAAAAAGATTATTGGTTTCCAAATAAAAAAGATGAAGCAAATTTTACAAAAGAAGATAAATGGGAGCAATTGTTTTCTTGTACAATTGTCCAACATGAATCGCAAAGTATATGGTACGTGGATAGTGGTTGCAGTAATCACATGATAGGAAATGAAGACTTTTTTGTCAAGCTTGATCGCAGTTTCAGCTCTCAAGTAAAGCTCGGAAATGGCAAGATGCACAAAGCTGAAGGAAAAGGAGTTATTATTGTCCACACCAAGAAAGGAGATACAAGGTATATTTCAGATGTTCTTTACGTTCCTAGCATAACCCAAAATCTGTTTAGTGTTGGTCAGCTACTTCAGAAAGGATATGCAGTCAATTTTGATGATGGCAAGTGCATTATTATGGACAAGAAAAAGGATCAGATAGTAGCAAAGGTTGATATCTCTGTCACCAAAGTCTTTCCGCTCATGATGCCTCTGGAAGAAAACTTTTCTCTCAAGAGCGAAAGTCCAGATATTTCGTACCTATGTCATTAAGGTATGGTCATTTTTACTGCAAAGGTCTTCTTACACTAAAACAAAAAAATATGGTGATTGTTCTACCTAAAATTGAAGATAATGGAAAGGTATGTGAAGGTTGCATCTATGGGAAAATCCATAGACTTCCTTTCCCTAAAACTTCGTGGAGGGCTAAATCTCCACTAGAGTTGGTGCATGCAGACATATGTGGTCCTACAAGAACTCCAACTCTCACTGACAAAATATATTTCATTTTATTTGTCGACGATTTTACAAGAATGATGTGGATTTATTTCCTTAACGAAAAATCAGAGGTTTTTGCTACTTTTCTTCAATTTAAAGCTCTTGCAGAAAACCAAAGTGGCAAAAAGATCAAAACTTTGAGACCAGATCGAGGAGGTGAGTTCATCTACAAGCCATTCATGGACTATTGCAAGGAGAATGGCATAATGAGACAATTAACCGTTCGACACAGTCCACATCAAAATGGTGTTGTTGAAAGAAATAATCGAACCATTGTGGAAATGGCACGGAGCATGTTGAAAGCTAAAGGACTTCCAAATAATTTGTGGGCAGAAGCTGTCAATACAGCTGTCTATATCCTCAATCGGTGTCCTACCAAAGTATTAGAAGACAAAACTCCTTTCGAAGCATGGAATAAGAGGAAACCTGTTGTTCATCACTTCAAAGTTTTTTGCTGCCCAGCTTATTCTTTAATTCCTTCTCGAGAAAGAGAAAAGTTTGATAAAAAAGGAGCTAAATACTTATTCATCGGCTACAGTGAGGAATCAAAGGGATATCGATTGCTAGATCCAGAGACGAAGAAATTGTTGATATCAAGAGACGTAATATTTGACGAAATGGCCACATGAGATTTTGAGAATAATGGTTCTCAACCTTCCCAAGAGTACGAAGATATTCAAGAGCTTGATAGCTAACAAGATTCTCAGAATTTGAGCTCACCAAGAAGTTCTCCTTCAACTACTACGAGATCGATAGTTGAAGCTACTTCAAATCAAGAAAGCTCGGAATCTCCCCCGACGCAATGGCGCTGAGTCTTTTATGTTTGAAAACAGAAAACGAGAATAAAAAACACAAAACAAATAAACAAATCTTAAAATTTTGTTATATATATATAAATAGATCTTTCACATCAAATTCAGGAAAAAGTCCACCTACTTTCCATCAATTAGAGGATCCCTACGAACTCAAAAAAGAAAACAAAAGGGGAAAAAAAGATCATCAATTATTTTAGAGGATTTAATTTAAATAAAACTATTATTAACCCAATTTTTAGTTTTAAAGAGTTATAAAATCAATATAGCTGCTGATTAAACCACTCATTTCTATCACAAGTTTTTGGAGCTTATTACTTGTCTATTTTTGTAACTATATGACTTTATTCCTAATTTAGTTTTAAAAATTAGGATTAATTGAGAGTTTTATCAAATGTTTTAACCTATGAAAATGACTTTGTTGAGCTGTTTTGAAAGCAAAAGGTAACTACCTACTTATGAGCTAGAATAGTTTCAATTTTTAAATGTATATATATAAATTTCCCAATCCATTTAGTTATTTCTTTAATTAAGTATAATGATTCTTGTAAAGAACCTTCTTGGAGTAAAATTAGTTTATCTCTCAAAACATGATGATTATGATCTAATCAATTAGTTTTCATCATGAATTCCTAATAAAATGGTTTGATTTTAATATAGAAATGGTTGAGAAAATGAATAATATACATTTTAAGCACAAAAGCATGAAACAAAACATCATGAACCTAGTCGTAGGGCAAGTGGGTAAGGCCAATTGATTAACCTATTGCACCTACCCTTTCTAAAATTTCAAATATGGTCCAATAAACTTTGGGGTTAAGTTTTCTTTTTTAGTCCGATGTCGAAAATTTTGCGTTTTATGGTGGTACTTTCATGAAAACCATATCATCAACTTCTAGAACCAACTTCTTTTGTCTAATATATAGACGGGATTTAACCAAACAATCACTATACATAGAAAATTGAAGAAATAAGAGAGAAAATAATCCATTTGAGCATGAAAACGTTAAGGTACAAGGACGATAAACTTTCTTTGTAGGTAGTAACGTCAACCAAACTTGATACCATCCAAGAAAAAGAAAAAAGAAGAATAAACTTTACTTGGTAATCTTTAGTAGACTTCAATAGACCATAGTCATATATAGAGGGGAAAAAGGAAGAATAAACTTTCCTTTGATGGTCTTCAATGAATCTTGATAGCTACCTTCAATAGTACTAAGGATACTTCAATTTACTTTTTAGTCCGTGTGATTTTAAAAGTTTAAAATTTGACTTTTACAGTCTTGGCCGAGTTACAATTTGACATAATTTTAAATCTTTGAGTTTGATCTCTATAATTTGACAAGTTTCAATTTAGTTGCTCTAATTTGAAAATTTATTTTAATTTGATATTTATGATCTAATGATACGTCACGATATGTGATATTTAATCGAATTCTAAGAACTATCAAAGTAATAAAATCAAAATTTGGTAGTTAATTATTTTTATACTATTTTCCTAGATTTTAGTCCATTTAAGTACAAATTATCTAAAATAAAACCAATTTGGCATAAAATTCAATACAATTTAGTCAGTACTATTTTAATCAAGGAACTTTTCCTTTTGGTTAGTTTCGATTCTACTATTAAAAAATTCATTTTGGTATCTGTATTTATAATTTTTGTTCATTTTAGTCTTGTATTTTTAAAACATCCATTTTGACTCCTCTATTTTTAAAAAAGTGGTCAATTTTATCTATATTTATAAAATTTTAAAATAAATTTTATACACAATGCAAAAGCAAATCCTTTAATTCAATGGTTATATATCAAAAATTAGTGAGTAGAGTGTTATAATAAAATTTTAATAAAAATAAATTAGATAACAATGAAAATGAATGAACAAAAGTATCATTCTTTAAAAGTATATAAACCAAAATAAACCTTTTGAAAATGTTCGATAATTAAAATGAACACCAAAATAGACATTTGAAATAACATATCAAAATAGTATAGAAAAGTGACTAATTTGATCTGAAGCAACTAAAATTATCTCTTCTTAATAATATAACATGAATTAAAATCAACATTTTAAAAATTGAGAGGCAAAATATTTAATTATATATAATTAATTATTCTGGCAAAGTGCTAACCCGGAATTTTCAATTTGCCGACTTTGCGTATTCCCCAACGGCAATCGAAAAAAATAAATAAATAATTTAAAGAAAGAAAAAAGTTTTTGCGTAACATCCAAAATTCCAAACACGCCCCTTCCTCCTAATCCAATCCAACGGCCCCAGCTTCCCTCGACCTACCATCTCCCGATCTCCACCGTCAGATCAAAACCGGTCCTTTCTCTATATCTTCTCCCGTGTCTCGGCATTGAAGGCTCCTCCTTCCTTCCGCTGGAAATTATTTTCTTTTCTTTTCCGGGATTGTTGATTTCATTTTCCCGGGAAACAAACAGATGATAGTCCCGCCATGGCTTGAATCTTTACTCTCCACAGGGTTCTTCTTCCTCTGCCCTTCGCACAAAGACGCCCCACGAAGTGAATGCAATATGTTCTGCCTGGACTGCCCCCATGGCTCCTTCTGCTTCTACTGCCGATCCAATCACCACCATGATCACCATGTCATTCAGGTCCCTATTTTTCTTCTCCTTCTTTTTCCAGGAAAATTTAGTTTGTTTCCCGAGAAAATGAATGCAGGTTCAAAATCTGTCCTTTTAAATGGGGTTTTGGATTGAATGTAGCCGCCACACTGTGGTTGTCCTCTGAATCTTGAAAACTTGTCTAATGGGGTTGCTTTCGGACAACCCTTGAATGCCGATTCAAAATTTGTTAGCTTGAAATTAGATTGAAATTATCACTTGCTTTTGTACGGGAAATATCTCATGGCAGATCATCAAGACTTCGTTAGAATTATCTAAAGTATCTAATGTTGTTTATAATTATTTCGTTTTTAGTTTTCTGTTTTTTGTCAGGTTTTTATAAACTACATAACAAAACAAAAAAAAGATTGGTGAAAATAATGTTACTATGTTAATTAATTAGCTTAATTTTTAAAAATAGAAAATCAATTATTACTAACCAAATTAATATAGGGCTAAAATTACAGACCTAAAATTCACAAGTCGTACGAAATTATTAATTACATTGTCTCAATTCGTCCAATATATTTATTTATTTGCAGATTAGGAGATCGTCGTACCATGACGTGGTGAGAGTGGCAGAGATCGAGAAGGTTTTGGATATAAGTGAAGTTCAAACGTATGTAATAAACAGCGCTAGAGTTTTGTTTCTAAACGAGAGGCCGCAACCGAAGAACTCTGCAAGTAAAGGGAGCTCTCAATCTCATGTTTGTGAGATTTGTGCTAGAAGTCTCTTGGATCCCTTTCGTTTTTGCTCCCTAGGTTGCAAGGTAATTATGTTTTCTCATTTTTCTCTAACCATTTGTTTCGGGTTCAAATTTCGTTCATCTATGCTTGAGTTGAAAATTTTCTCGATTTAGTATTTTATCATTAAGTTTTTTTAGTACAACATATGGAGTGGGGGATGGAATTTACAACCTCTTGATTGAAGATATATTTCAATTACAACTCAGTTATGCTGACTTTGGCTATTTAATCAGGTTAATTATTATAATATGAATTAAAAGTTATATATAAGATTGATAGATAGGTAGCTGAAGTGGTTAAGATGACATTATTTTTTTATTTTTTTTATCAGAGTTTGTAATACAGTGTTTTATTTTTAAGGAAAAAAGTTTGTGAAATGAAATTGTAATAATATGATATTTTGAAAGGTTGAATACATAATTATAATCTATAATATTTGACTTAGTAATTCTCACACTGCACTGGTTTTTTTTTTAATCAAGTCCTCACTTTCATAGAACTGTTTACATTTTTTGTTTGACAAAAATCATTGATGATGTCATAATATATTTTAGGACAAAATATATTGTTGGTTCATTAGATTTGAGATTAGTGTTTATTTAATTTCTAAGACTTCACTTAAGATACTTTTAGTCTTTGAAGTTTGAGAAAATATTATTAAAGGTCCCTTAGTTTTTTGACCACTAACGTTAAAATGATGTGACGGTTAAATTGCTTAGGGGATTTTTAGAGTTCGCCAAATATATTATTTTAATGATATTTTATTGTTCATTGCACTCTTTCTCCTCCCCTCTTCTCTCCTTCTCGACCCCCTCTTCCAACGAACCTCGCTACTGGTGGCTGTCCTTCTTTCCTTTCCTACAGTCCGTCATGAAATGCCTTTGCCAGTTGCTAGAAACCCTTCACTAGCTATCGATCTATCTGTTTGGATGAGAAATGAAAAAATCGCCTCATCCTAGTTGAACCAGGTACTAAGGACGTTTCTCGTCTAAATCTGGAACAAGGGTCTTTCCTCGTTCAATTAGAATGAGAACCTGTTCATTGTTTATATTTGGAATTGGATGCCGAACCACCCTAATGATCCTTTTTCTAGATAGATTGTAACGATGAAGGTTTTCAGTGACGACAAGCTGAAGAGGAGGGAGATAGTGGGCAGCAGCGAGTTTCACTGGAGGAGATGGAGAAAATGGAATAGAGTAAGGAGAGAGAGATAGTCCAGTGACAAAAAAATAATTATCAAACTAATATATTTTACCGGCCACATTATCTTAATTACCGTTAGTCTATTTATAGTCAAAGTAGTTCATTGATCATTGAAAACTTTTTCTTAAACTTTAGGGGTCAAATAAACACTAACTCAAAATCACAGGAACCAAAAATGTATTTTGCCCTACATTTATCAGTCAATTTAAAAGTCACTCTATGTTTGAGTGGGATGAAATAGACATATCGTCCATCTCTGAAATCGAGAATGTAACTACTTCATAGTCATATGACCTTAACCTACCGCGAACATCCTACCTGACTCGAAGTTGGCATGTGTTATTATAGAAAATAAAGCCAGAAAAAATGTCAATATACTAACAACTACCAGTTCCATCAAAATAGAACCAAAAAGTTACACATTTATCAAGTCAAGCTCAACTAGTCAGCTAGATCATATGTTTAACTGTCTCTCTTCTTTCTAAGTTCTAGGTTCAAATTTTCTCTCTGTATTTCGTATTTCTTAAATTACAACAGTATTTTTGACCGGTGATATAGGTCGTGGGAATAAAGAATAACGGCGATTCGAACTTCTATCCGAGGGGGGAGAATAATGAAGAAGTTTTGGGCAGAAGATTGGGATCAAAGGAAGAGGAAGAAGAATTGCTTGAAAGGAGGAAGCAAGAAGCTGAAATATACCATCACACGCATCCTTCACATTCCAATTCAAGGAGGAGGAAAGGCATCCCTCATAGAGCACCTTTTTAATATATTTATTTATTTATTCACTAATTTATATCACCCCTTTTTTATTTTTATTTTTTTATAAAATAATAATTAATTGTATTATTGCACATGCCCATGTAATTAATTATTAATTGATCTCACACCCAATTATTTAACCAAACCCACATGGTTTTCCTTATGCAAACCAAGATATCATTATACCAATTTTTATAATTACTTTTATTAATTTTTTTTAGATTTAATTATCCAACAAAACTACATGTTGACATATACATTCAAACAAGGTTGTGAATTCGATCTCCACTCCCATATGTTGGACTAAAAAAACAAGAATAATAAATACTTATAAAAATAAAAAAAAATTCAATCACAACAACAGTTATAATCCGTCATTCTTTAAAGAAAAATATGAAAACTAAATTAATGGAGACTATTAATTTTATCACTTATTTAAATTTATGGTTCAATCGAAAATTAATGGGATTAAGACTTGACTAATCAAAATTAACTTTTAATATAACTAACTTAGTACCTTTCACTATTCAATGACATTAAATAATAGTTCTCTTTATTTAATAATAAGAACTCAAACAGTACTCATCCATGACGGTACCATTCATCAAGTTGAGGATATATAATTGTTTCTATATTTTCAAAATTCTTTTTTAAGCTAAACAAAAATATATATTTTAAATCTTATTTTAGTTAATAAACTTTTAAGATTTTTTTATTTTTATTTCTCAATTTTTAAGTTTTAATTCCACAACTTTTTGGTTTATTATGTATTAATTCCTAAACTTTTGACATATCCATCTTAGTTTCTAAACTTAAGAAGATAAGTATTTAGATTATTGCATTTTCTATATTAATTTTTTTTTCTTTAATACAACAATTTGAATATACGGGGATTGAACTTTCAAACTCGAATGAATGAGTATATGTCAATTATCGCTGAACTATACTTATGTTGACTATTGTTCAGCAGATTGATAATGTTACTTTCAATATGTGTAATATAATGCGTATGCGACATTTGCATGTATTATAGTCGTATAGCTAGGTTGGTTGAGGTAGATATTGAATGGTCGACGTCGAATAATAGTAGCAATGATCAAATTGATATTTTGATGTACTTCGAGGATTCATCGAAATAAGTATTTTGATCGTTTAAGGATTAATTAAAGTGTTTCTTAAATTTCATAGATTAAAATAGATATAATTTAAGTTGGACTTGATATTTGCAGTTTTAAGAAATTTGATTTTAGATATATGGAGAGAAATAATCAAGAAAAAAAAAACAAGAAAATGTGAAAACACAGTAATATGATAATAATTGTTTGCCATATATCATATCATATGGCCAACCTGTAATTGAATAGTAGAGCATTAAAATTCCCTAATGATGAAAGTAACACTCAAAGCCAATAATATGATTAAAGAATAAAATTTTAGCTTTTTAAGATTTTATTTTATTTATATCATATCTCTCTCCCATTCAATATTTTCTCAGGCCAATAAACCTAGATAAATTTGATCGATTTTTTTCATTTTTAGTTTCAATTTTAGGTAAAGAGTGTAAGGTCGTATATGTTATGAACAGTTCCATTACATGTGTTTAAATCAATTGTTTAGATTTATGAATGTCAACTTAACAATTCAAACTAGATATTCACTATTTGGATAAGAAAAGCAACTATTATGAGATGAAAATTAAAATGTTTGCAGTACATCTCATGTACTACGAAGCTAAGAGTTTAATGCGAGAACTTTCGCGAGGTACGTGATATGTTTTGTGAATCCAACAAAGAAAATATTTAGGTCCTTACAGGTAAGGATACCTATTTTGTGCGGACCACCGTCGAATGTCGTTTGTCAACTAATGCAAAAATAGAATTTTATAAAACAAGAAATTAATGAGTTGTCAAACTTCAATATTGGAAGATAAGTCTATGTCAGGAAGGTATTTTCCTTCCACTAAATGATTCACATCTAACTTTTATATATATATATATATATAGCTCTTGCATGCTCGATTAGACAGGAGTAATTCACATAGAAAGATATCATATATATTTTGGATCGATAGAGATCTCTAACTTCATCGGTCTTGATTAATTCATCTATAAATAGATGTTCATCTTTAATTTCTCTTCGGAGTATTTTCTTTCTCATAAGATTCATGACTAAGTAATGATAACTCATGTCGACTCAAATTTATTAATATATAAAGCAATCTTTTGTTAGCATCTAATCGAAAGGAGAATTGATGAGTTAAGCCCAAAATAGAGACTTCTAAATTTTAGGCAAGCACCATGGGACAAATACGTGACCAAAAAATAGAATTTTTCCCAAAACATGTACAAAAGTGCTAGTCTAATCCATAKTGTGACACGAAACGAATAATGTTTGCATTTACATTTTTCATGTACAATTATAAATTCGAACATAGTTCAATTGATTAAAGCATTATATATCTGTCTATAATATTCAAAATTTTAATTTCTAAAAAAACATTTTTCATCTCACTCTTGTGAGAACCTAGCTAATATGTTCATATTATGGCACAAAATAATTGTATCCAAGGAATATGAGTTTTTTTTTTCTTTCTTATGGAATTAGTGAAGATATATGGTATTTTAAATTATTATTATTAACTAATTCATTTAGAATCTCTTATATTCTAGAACTATTTCAATTTTCATCAAGAAGGTAATAAAACAATTGGTTGGTGATGGGAGAATAATAATAACAAAGCTGATTGGAATAAATATTGAGAAAGAAACAGGTAAGCAATGAGATTAAGGTGAGGTAAGCAATTAAGTTAAGGTGTCGGTATCTCACTCTCTTTAAGAAGATTTAAACCCTCCGTGGTATGCGTATTTTTTTATCAACCACTGATACAGCATATATTCTYAGGCATGTTCTTCCAGGATACAATAATCCAACGKGAAATATTATATAGCTCAAACTACTCTACAACTAGAGGTTGAACTCGAAGCTCTACARCAAAGAAAACACCCGGCCTCTTTAAAGAGTAAGATAGAGAAAGTAGAATATCATGTATGTTGTATTGGTTGTATTTTGAGAGTGCAGTAAGAGAAATATTTATAGGAATTTTAGATGCAGTAACTTAAAATTAACAAGTTTTTAGCTTCTCTTTTTTTTCAAATATGTTTTCTTCACAATTTGATAAAATATATCAAACCTTAACTCTCAAATTAAATAATAAAAACAAATTTGTTAAAATATTATCATAGCTTTATATATATTAGAGCGGTTTCCTTGTGTATAGAATTTTGTAAACATAGACCAAAACAATAACATAGGCCAAAAGCTAAAATAGGTGTTTCAGTAAAATTTCAAAAAAAAAATGTTAAATGTAGAGGGACTAAAAGAGGTGTTTTGAAATTATTTGTTAGATTTTAAAATCTCTTTTTAAAAATTAAAGAAAATTATAAAAAATATATAAAAAATATAATTGTATTAAGGCCATGTTTTTTTTTTTAATAATGGGTTTTAAGCGTAGGGAGAGGAACGAATCCGAATGACTGAATCTCAATGAATGTAAATGAAAATCAATAAATGAGATAAATGGTATTTAAGTCATGTTTACTGTAAAAAAAAGAATTCATTCTCTTGATGGAATGAAATAAAATAGCAGTACTCATCCCAAACTCTAATTTTATTCCTCTTCTACAATCTCATTCCTATTTACCAATGGCAAAAAAATTCGCGGACCCGAAGATCCGATCCGATCGGGATGGGAATCCCCGGTTTGACCGAAGACGCGATCCTAATCGGGATCTCCGATGGGGACAGGGGAGGATTGCCCGCCCCATTTAATATTTTGTTTTTTACTATTTTTTATATAATAATATTAATATATATAAATTTTATAAATACTTTTTAAATTAAAAAAAAAACTCAAACTAAGAGCCCAATTAACCATTTTTCACCGCTTCTTATACTAGTAATAAAAAATTAATTAAAATTTCAAAAAATAAAAATAAAAGATTATAAAAAATATATATCGGGAAATCCCCGCCCCCAAAAGTTCGAGGACGAGGGAGAAGATGGGAAAAAATCCAACGGGACGGGGATGGGGAAGGCCCCCGCCCCGTCCCGCCTCATTGCCATCCTTGTTCCTATCATTTATTTTGTGGAACCTACATATTTATTATAAAAACTTTACTATTTTCATCCTTTCTCTTCCCTACCCATAACTTTTCTAATTAATTATTTTATACTTTTATTATTCCTTTTTCATTTTTCAAGTACATATTTCTTTTTCATTTATATTACTAATAATTTTCTTCTAATAAAAATATAAACATTTTCTTATTAGTTGATGTGATTTTACTATAAAATATTTTTTATTTTTTAATTTTTTAATTTTAATTTTGTTATTATTAATTAATATAAATATATTTTAAAAATAGATTTCAATTGATATTAGAAATAATAATATTTTATATTGAATGATGCTTATTCTAGTTAAAAAAAAAGTATTTTAATGTAATTTTATTTTAATTATTCATTATTTATAATTAAAAAAATTGTTATAATAAAAAATGTATGGTGATAAAATAACTTAAAAAAAGATTAACACAATGTATTTGTAAACCACCAGAAGGAAAGGAAGACAAGAATATACAATAATCGTTATATATCTGATTCTGATTTCAAATAGTTTTAGTAAATAATATCAAAGAAAGTTTGATCCTAATTCTAGAAATTTTTTTATAAAAATAATAAAAAAATAATTCTTTTTAGTACAACATGTGAGGTAGATGAACGAACTTAAAAGATATATGTCAATTACCGCTGAGCTGCTCGCTTTGACATAAATTAAAAAACATAAAAAAAAAATAACCTTCATGTTGATGCTGGAAATTTTGTGGATTTGGTCACACGTAAATTAGTATCGGGGAAGTCGATTGAAGAGAGTAGGAGGAGAGTAGGGGGTTTCAGGCCTACCTTTTAGGTGTGACCCATTTCCTTATTTATAGTTTTTCCTCCCTACTAGGGTTTCATTATTTGAACCTTAGGTCATTCACATCGAGCTTCTTGGGCCGTGAGATGTTTCGTTGCGGGCTCCAACCTCAGAACAGGGTCGAGGTTCTACAAACACAAGTCGGTCGGGACAAGGATCGAGAGAAAAGTTGAGAGGTGTTCTCGACCCGTAGCCGAGAACACCTCGATGCCGAGGTTGGGTCCACTGTTGAGTGGTTCGGCCCTTAGGTTATGTGCCGGCCCCGATTGGTAGTAGTTTCGAGGTTCTTCCTTCTTCTCTCCGATCCGACTCTCATTCTTGTTTGGACCATTTTGCTTCCTATAACACTTCATATTCTTTATTGGTTTCATTTTGATTTTCATTTCGAAGTAAAGAGTGCCTTGGTTTAAACCATTTCTTTTCCAAAATATATCGAGAAAATAAGGAATAAAACGGCACCGTTTGGTTGTTCTCCCTCCGTCTCGAGTGGGCGCCAAATCGCGAAGAGAGATGGACTACAGCTTAGCAGCGCTGAAGGTTCTGTGCGCGCAGCTCACCGGCGCCCGCCCAACGCCGTCGCAGCACGCCGCCACTCTCGGCGGCATTCTCTTCCAGCGCGCCTGGCTTCAGGTCCTCTCTTCCTCTTCTTTATCCTCCTTTCTTTTCCTTCTCCGATTCTCAGAATCTCTAATCACACCTCTCCGGGCAGGGGATTTTGGTCTCCGTCGACAAACACAACGCCAGATTGGTTCTCGACGACGGCACCGGCACCGTCGAGCTCTCCCTCTCTCGCGATTTCCGCCTCCGCCCTTGGAACCTCGGTACACTTTCCCCTTAAATTTTCAATTTATCTCATCCAACAAAGTTTTACAAGTTCTACGCCCTACGCTCTTTCCTTCTGCTTTTTTTTTTTTTAGGTTAAAATTTCTCTCGCTTTGTTCGTACAGGGATGTATGTGATGGTTGTTGGAGCATTTGTCATCCGGCCGAATGAGCCGCCGATTATTGGGGTGAGAAGAATTTAATCGATGTTTTGTTTTTCCCCTGATTCGTCTTTTCTTGTAAAGAGAAAATGGAGTGAATACCTAAAGCATCACTGTACCAATTTGTTGTGATGAAATGAAATGTTGTTTTTAATTGTAACTTTTGCTTACCTAGTTCTCTTCGCAATTAGTCATTTCCTTGGTTGAAAATTCTTGAACACAAAAGAGGTTGATGGATGGTTGTTGAATTCTTGAACTGCATTTTATTTTGGACACTTTTGCATGACATTGTTGCTGTTTTTGCTTTATTTTAGACATTAGATGAGGTTTCTTCAGCTGCATCAGCTGTTTTTTTCATGAGGCCTATGATAAAGTTGAGACAGAAGCAAGAGGCCAGAATATTGAGAAAGTGCTTTTTGTTTACCTTGTTTTCATGTTTCCTATATATATATATATATGTATACATACATACATACATTAAGAGAGAGAAACAAAAGAGATAACAATCTAAGGACGAGGGACAAGGCGTCCCTCTCCAAAAAACTAGCAGATAGAGCTCCCCAATCTTGTATAATCATTATGTAATTACAAAAGAATTTTCTGTTCCTATGACACCACCACGACGCCGTAGTATGAACACTATCACAAAAAAAGAATCAAGAGAGTTAGCTTTATCCTCGAAAGACCAAAGATTCCTTTCTAACCACACATGCCACAAAAAAGCTCTAAAAGCACAATTCCACAGCTATTTAGTCTTTCCTTTAAAATACCGCCCTTGAACACACTCTGAGATCCAGTCTTCAACATTGTATGGCATGCAAGAAGAAAGGGCAAAAAACTTAGCAGAAAGTGATGTTTCCTATACTCTACATATGGTTTGAGTTTTTATGCTCTCTTCATATTTTTATGGGTGTAGCAAATAAGCCAACTGATATAGAAGCATCTTGGTGGATAATTCAGTGTTGTCAGATGTTTCTTTTACTTTTCAGTAAAATTGCTATTGCTATCATTGGGATGAGATGAGATGTTTGACTCCTCTTAATTTCTAGCAAGTTTTGTATCAAAACACTTTCAACAATTTTAGCTGTCTTTATCACTCTTTTCACTCCTTTATTTCTACCATATCTTCATGTGCTGATGTTCAACTTTTAATTGTAGTGTTTTGTTGCATCGGCATTTAACATCCCATGTGCTGGTGATTAACTTTATAAGGTGCATTATTATCCAACAGCCCAATTTTCACTAAATTCCTTACCATGTCTAATACTTAGGAAACACAATGTTGATAACTTAAGAGTTTCGATATCTACCATCGAGGAGAACTTCAGTTTGTTAATTTTATGATTTTATGTTTGCATTAGGTCCACAAGATTGTTGATCTTTCAGAGTTTCCTAGTCGGGAGGCGATGTGGTACCTCGAAGTCATGGAAGCATACAAAATGTTCTATGAACCCCTGATTGAAGAATTTTTGTAGCTCATTTCGTCGACTCAACAGGTGATTACTATTGTATTTTTCATGTTTTTTGTTGTAATCCCACAGAAGTTCTTTTTTGCATATTTAAAATCTCCAGTTGAAATTTTCACTCATGTTCTTCTTTTTTGATATCTCGTAAGATCACAATACTGAGTTAGAGAATCAGGACATTATCCTTGTAGGCAACAATTGAGAAAATATATTTGGAGCTAAGGATAGGCTGACTAGGAGAGCTAATCCTATAGCGCCCTTTGGTGATGTCAAAGAGACTTTATCCTATCATAAACATATTTAGTGAACCTATTAGAAAAGGTACTACTTGGCTCCTTAACGTTGAGAACCAAATCTTTGTGTAAGAGTGATGGTAGAATAAGTGATTTTGAAAGAAAAAAAATTAAGTATAATTGATTTTTCAAAATCACCCTCCAAATATACCTTAAAAATCGATTTAAAGTGATTTTAAACTTTTTTAAAATCAAAATTTTAATTTGTCAAATATGATCTAAGGAAATTGATTTTGATGATGGAAAAAGGCCAAAATCACTTCCAAACACATCCTTAGTTGTCAAACATTGAATAGCAGTGAGGACAAGATTCTTCCTTACTATTAAGGAGTCAAGTATTTTTTATTAAAAAATTGTAGTAAAAAGTGCAATTAAACATACATAATAGTCAATTGAACCTTTTCAACATTGCGCTCTCAATTCTATACAGTAATAAGAAGTTTTTTTTGCCTCAACACTTGACAAAATTCTTTCAGGTCAGTTGAACTTTGGGGAAGTTCTTCCTCTACAAAACCATACCCAGTTATCTTGCATATTTGAGGGCAGCCATACTATCTATTCGCAGGAATACTCCCTTTGCTGTCCAAGGCCTCATCTTTTAGCGTAAGTAATTTTTGCACAAATACTTCTAGTCAAGAAGTGATAAATGAATTATTATTTTTTTTTATAAGAAACTTCAAACTTCATTCGAAAGAGGCACAAAGGAGTAAGGGCGGGAGCCGAGAACATCATCCCCTAAAAAGCTAATACATTACAGCTTTTCAATCACGAGAAAGTAAGGCTATATTATAATTACAAAAGAATCTTCTACGAGTAAGGCACCAAGAGGCCGTTGTAATTTGTACATTTTCACAAAAAATATCAAAAGGGAGGGACTTGTTGAAAACTCTTTGGTTCCTTTCCTTCCAAATACTCCATATAAGCGCCCAACTAGCACAACTCCAAAAAAATTTTGCTCTTCCTTTCAAAGAGCCTCCTCGTATGATCTCTAGTAGCCAATCATCTATCAGATGAGGCAAACAACCAGATAAGCCACATTCCATCACAAAAAAGGACCAACCCCTTGTTGCAAAGGTGCAGTGAAGTAAGAGATGGTCAATTGACTCCCCATCCCTAAGACAAAGTGAGCAGCCCGAAGGGGATAATACCCGACTCTGTACTTTCTTCTGTAGCTTATCATGAGTGATACTTCTATTTTCACCTTATTTGGGCAACTAAATTCCAAATCTTAGTTAGAAAATGGGAGACTATAAATTAGATATTCAAATGAAAAATCACTTTAATGTTCAGTTCTACCCTCTTTAAAATATTATTCCAAGTATTTTTTTACTTTTTCTGAAAGCACTTCTCTGACATATTACCCACAGTTGAGATACCTATTTGGAGACTACATTATATTGAAACCTTTAGCCAATAACGAGTACAATTTCAACACACCCGTCATAGCATTGGCCTATTTTCAACTTGTTTGCTCACTTGGATTTCTAATGCACCATCCTGCATTTACGATGTCATTATTGTATTGTGTTTTGAATATTTAATACATTGACCTACTTTCTTTGCCCTTACTAGCTATTTTTTCCTTTAAACATAATATGTCGAGATGAAGATTCGAACTCCTGATTTTTTGGTCGAAGATAGATGTCTTGACAAATAGGGCTATACTCCAGGATTTTGTCTTATTTGGCTCAGCTAAACAATATAACACATTTTCATTGGGATGGGTTCTCCAATGATGGTGTCTGTTGATTAAAATTACTAAATCCACTTTATAATGCTCCAAGTCAATCGATGGTCCATCGAGAATCTCTTTGGGGCCGTTTGGTTCAAGATTTTAAGGGTGGGAACGGGTTTGGGCTTGTAAAGTCCACATTTGGTTGGAGGATTATAATTTATTTAAGAAAGCCCGTGGAAAATGGTGGGTTCCTTGAAAATCCTTCTCTCTCATAAAATCATATTTTTCTCTTTCCTCTGTTCTTAATTTCTTCTCCCTCAAGGTGAATCATTACACTGCTATTTTTTTTATTTCTCTTCCTCTATTCTTGTTTTTGTTCTTGTTATTTTAATTTGAGATGAAATTTATTCTATAATATTATCTTTTCCTTTGTTCTTTTGGTTATTTTTTAACAACATTTTTTTTATACAAGAAAACCACTTAAATTTTTTTCAAATTATTTTAAGTAATTTGCTTTAATAAAAAGTGATTGTCTAACAATAATTAATTATTTAAAATTAGTTAATGTAAATTAATTGTTGAAAGTAGGTTCTGATATCATTCTCACGCACAACAGGTATCTTTCATTTTCATTTTCAGACATCTTATTCTCAAGTAATCTTTTTAAAACCTTGAACCAAACTGCCCCTTTACGTCCACCCATGAACTATTGGGAAAGTAAATATTTTTATTTCTTTTTGAAGTTACAATTTCTTAATATTTATTGTAGTACATATTATCCTTCCCAAAAATGAATAATTTTATCATAGATGTTCATAAAATAAAGCTTATCTATATTATAAAGTTAATAAGAGAAAAAGTTCACCTAGAGCGAAAAGAAATAGTTTAATTAAATCTGTGAAAATCAAACCATCAAACATTACTGGCATTATTAATCTTCACCTTTTTCAGTAATAGGTAACAATATTGCATTAAATGAATTTAAGGCATCTGATAATCGAAAACTTGTCCTCTACCATTTCAATCGGTGATTTTTACACCATGAGCTTCAACAGAACGATAAAAATCGAGAACGGGAGGCGATCTTTGCCTCATACACCAATATATGAGGTTGTCACCATATCATAAATAAGAAAAAATGAATATTCATATGAGAAGTGAGAACCACCACATATCACATATATATATATATATTATATATGTGTATATGGCATACCCTTTACTAGCAGCTCCTCCAAGATGAACGACCTGTGCAAAGTAATGAGATCCAGATCAAAAAAACACTCAAAATACAGAAATATATAATTTGATTAAAAGCTTAAATCCTATTTCCTAAACTATCATACTTATATATTTCAAATATTTTGTTTCTCCCTACGACGTTAATCTATTTGGAAATCTGAGGTCTAACTTACTACAGGAGTTCAAATATAATGTACGTAGGTATCTGTTGATTAGGTAAACGAACAAAAGATGTACGAACTATTTATGTAGAATCTAAATCTATTTGGAAATCTGAGGTTCTAACTTACTACATGAGTTCAAATATAAATTACGTAGGCATCTATTGATTAGGTAAACAAACAAAGGACACACCTACATGAGATTTCATTCAAATAGTTTACTGAAAAATTAGTAGTGAAAAATAAGATGAGTTTTTGTACAAAGTTCACCTGCTAAAACAAAGTTTTAAGGACAAGAATAAAATAACATGAAGTTATGGACAAGAATAAAATTTAATCCTGACAACAGTTTGCAAAATAGATGATTGATTGTAAATTGTACCCGAACCATCTACTAAGTTATAGGATTCTCCGATCTCTGAGATACGAATACATGAGAAAGAATGCCACTACAGCGCCAGCAATTATCCCGGCTGTTGTTAACCAGAAGGCAAACTGCATGCATCATGACAAGTGCATCAAGGTTACAACATCTCGCACAAAATCACAATCAAGACAATTGGCCACGTTCCATCAACTTTTAAATTGTTTATAAAATTGGGTTTTAGAGAATGTACCACATGTTCTTCAAGGTATGATCGTAAGTTCATGCCAAATATTCCTGCAAAATGGAAATGAACTCTTCTGTAATTATAGCATTAGCATCCTCATGAGAATCAATGAATGGAAAGCCTTGATTGTGTAGTTTTCTTTCGGGCGGGGGTGGGGATTTCCGGTTGTTTGATCCTTTTGTTTAATATATTCTGATATTTCTCATCAAAAAAAATAAAAAATAAAAAAGGGTCTCACTTGGGTTGAATTGAAAAAGCTATATGAAAAGGTTAAAAGTTTTTAAAGCTCTCTCTAACTTGCCCCAAAATGCTAAGCTAGAAGGTAAGATTTAGCCCCTGTCGAAAATTTTTGGCTCTGCCCTGGGTATGATAGATGACTTTAAGTTGTTGCTATGGACAACTGCTACTCTGCAATTGTAATTTCCTTCACAGCTCATCCGGCTTTTATCAGTTTTCCTAAGTAAGTTTGGATCATTTGATCTTGCTTTCAGACGCTTATTTTATTCTCAGCATATAGTTCCCTTGATGGAAAGTGAGAATGATTTAGATCTCTTCGACTCAATATTCCTCTCCTATTTTCATCCTATTTTCTCTAGAAGGTGATTTACCTTCAGTTCAAGAAAGATTTCCTGAACGATTATGTATGATATTTTCTTGTGGTTAGGAAGGAGGAAACGTTGGATCACTTGTTCCTGCACTGTCCGTGGGGGATTAACAGCTGGGCCTTTGTCTGTTCAGAGTTCGGGCTCTCCTTCTGACTCCCTAGTAAGATTGACTACCTCTTCCTCAAAAATTTCGGGGGAGGCCTCCTCAAATGCAAAACTTTTGTGTCGTGGAATTGTGCAGTGAGGGCCTTGATATGGAAAGAAATTAACAGTAGGCTTTTTGAAGATAGAAAGTCCGATGTTTTTTTAGCAATGTACAGAATATTGCTTCGTGGTGGATGCCACAAAAAATGCTTTTGTAACCATAGTCTACGCTTGATTTATACTTGATTGTTCGGTGTTAGGAGTTAAAGGATGATATTGTCTAGTTTTTAGGGGAGTGATCTCAACCCTTCCCCCTTAGGTTTTTCTTCCTTTTCATTATATCTATACATATATTGTCTCTTATTAAAAAAAACTCTCTTAAAAGAGCATAGCATACCTGCAATTAAAGCACCCACTGCCACACAAAATGTCCCAACTTGGAGAAGCAGTTCCACTCTGCTAACCTCTAGTCTCCGAGAGCTAATTAAAAATACGAATAAATAATTACATGGCTAAAACATATTTGACAAACTTTAGTTCATTATTTGAAGAATATGAGAGGAAAAGAAAAAGAAGAATCATTCTTTCGAAGTTTTCTTCTGCCCCTACCTGTTACAGGAAGTGGGAATCTGATTGACCACAAAATAGATGAAACCTATTTTTTTTATTGAAAATAAAATAACACGAGGCAGTTGTGATCATTTAGGTAATTGATTTATATGTATTGTCAGGCTTTTGACTTCCATTCCTGACCTTAGTTACTTTCAAGTATATGAGTTCTAAAATGTAACAAACACCAAACTCCCTCTAAAGTCGGGGCAGAAACGGCGAAAAAGGAAAATATAATAAAACCTCAAAGGAAATAAAACAGTATGAACATACATGCAGAAGAAACAATTTAATAAATAAATGTAAGAAAGTAGTTTAGACCTCAAATTAACAGCAATAGAATCTTCCATTTCTTTTGCAGAATCCAGAAGTCTTTCAGCCTGGCCATGACAAGATTCGCATCTGCAGATGCAGACAGAAAAGATTACATCAACTTGAACAATTCGTTTCATAAACTCGTGAATAAAATCAAACATTGGTTGGCCTAGAGTAAGAAATATTGATGGTCATCTAGAGGTTGTAAAATCACAATTGGAACTGTGGCGTAAGATATGCAGAAAGTTTTCATGTATCGGTGCGAGAGCAATTGCAAAACATTCTTTGCAAAGCATTAGATTAGATACTGAGTGAATGATAACTGATCTAAATTAAGGTTTGCAGAGCGCAATAGAGGATGGAACAAAATTTGGTGAGTGCTGTGCAATAGTGGGTGATAGAGGAAGAGGTTGTCAATCGAAGAGAGGAATTCGGTTTTTCTTTTCAGCAAGCGACATGTCAGATCCGGGGCATCCCTTTCACAAAAACTATGGGTAAGATATGCATTCAAAATTACCTCTGAAGACAATTTTTCAACAGCATAAAATATTTCTTTGATTTCCATAACAGAAGAATCACGGATCATGAATAGTTAACATTTATAAAATGGTAGACTAAAACAAATCATTAACATTTTATGGAAAATTTCATGGCTAGTTCATCCAAAGCGTGGAAATATGGCATTATTTAATAGAGGAATTCGGTTTTTCTTTTCAGTGAGTGACATGTCAGATCAGGCATCCCTTTCTCAAAAATCATAAGTAAGATATGTGCTCAAAAATTACCTCTGAAGATAATTTTCCAACAGCATTTCTATTTCTTCCTCCTCTTCTGCAGATGAAAGGTTCAATAAAATATCAGAAAAGGGTTGCACGCTGAAACCAAGGCTGATGAAAATCGTGAACATAATAATTGAAAGTGTAGAACTTACCATCAGCAGTCTGCTTATCCAAAGGAAGAGAGCACTCCACATTATCGTTTCTTTTATTAAGCGTGCAGTTTCTTCCCATAATACAGATACGTCGTATTTCTTGCGGATCCTCCAGAAGATCAAGAAGCATTTGTCTGAGAGCCCCTGCCCTGGAACCCAATTCAACCTTGCGTACAAATTGGGAGTAGAGAGAATCAGATTGAAACTACTCGTTTTCGGATATCATAGCGAGGTATTTTTTTTTTCATAAAAAAACAAAAAACTACTATCGATAATAAATTCCAAAAACTGTACCAAAGTCTGCTTGCTAATACGAAGTTGTTCCAACATATCACCAGTTAATTTGTTGGGCAGCACCTCAAGTAGAGCTTGAACCTGAAGCCAGACACACTTCATAAATCATTTATTTTGTTTTCTTACTATGGAAAGAACTAATAAGGATGAAGATAAGGAGCATCAAGCTCAAGAACTAGAAAAAAGATAAAAGCAATATTAATAAGAGAAGTAGCACGACTGCAGAAATCGTATGGAAAGAACTACAAGTGTACAGCAGTAAAATGGGCAAAACCGAGGGAAAAAAACAAAATTCTTCCCGAACTCCATTGGTATCTTGGAAAAGTTTCTTCATGGACTACCACTTCCGAAGACCGCGGAACAGAATGGCTCGCTCTAGAGCAAAAGCTTGCGAATTTCTCTCCCTTAAAGTCTACGCTCGAGGAAATTACAGCTAATCTTGATACCCAATCCTCCTCCTATGTTGAAATTTGGAAAGGAAAGTACCCTAGAAAAGTCAAGATTTTTTGCTGGGAACTAAGCCACAGAGCCAGAAATACTGAAGACCTCATCCAACGAAGACTCCCAATGCTACCCATATCTCCAAATTGGTGTATTGTTTGCTGCAAAGGAGCTTAGACCCAAGACCATCTCTTTGTCCTCGTGAATTTGCAAGCAAATTCCGGAGGTTAATTGTAGAAGCTTTTTGTTGGCAAACTCGTATGGATGTGGACATCACTAGTCTTTTACAAGCTTTTTCGGGGCCCTTCAAAAAGGATAATATAAGATTGTGCGGTCTCTCTTCATCAGGACATTCATCTGGTGTCTTTGCAGGGCAAGAAATAACATATTGTTCAATGACAAATTTCAGCCTTTCAACAACTTTCTTGATGGTGTTTTGGTTTTGGTTTAAGCTGGTGTAATAATTATTTTACCTCTTTTTCAAGTTAATGGCTCCTTTAATGAGTTGGAAGGTCCTTTTTAGCCTCCTTCCTATGATTCTTCCCCTTCTGTATATTTCATCACATCTTTCTCGTAAAAATTAGAAAATAAAAATGTTGGAGAGCAAAACTTTCACTAAAGCTATCAACCATGATAGGATACGGACTCCATAGACAAAGCTAAAAAGGAATGAAGGAAAATGACCCTAATTTGTCGTAAATTAAAAATATATATATACCCAATACTTTAACATGTCATAGATTTTCCTTTGGCTCCTAAAATTTTTAGAACACAAGATTTTGCCCCCAATTCCACCGCTAATGGACCCTTCCATTTAGTGAAAATAAAAAAGAATCTATTAATCGATGGAGACCAAAAGTTGGTCGAGGGTTATCATCAGGGGGGCCAAAGACCTTTGTAACAACTAGAGTGTTAATTAAACGAAAGAACTCTTCATCATTGAATTAATACCCAGAAATATTGTATTCGAAACATTGATTCTAAGGCCAGATGAAACCACAAAGGGTTTCAACTACTAGATAACCTTGACCTCTTCACCTGGATAGATTTTTTCTTATTAGTTTGTTACTTTTCTGTTTGTATGAGTGTCAGGATCAATTTATGCGCACCTCAACTAATCTCATAAAACTACTGTCTCACCCTACTACAGTTGGTTGCCAAAAAAATTCATAAGATATTAAATCGTAGGTAAGGTAGCCACTATGATTTCAACTCATTCATTTTTTCTTATTAGTTTGTAAGTTACTTTTCAAGTCTAGTCCAAAAAAATTTTCCTTTTCTTTTCATGTTGCAACAACCCTGTATAAGCCGTATCGTTTTTTCATCAAGAAGAGAGAATTTTTCACAAAACAACAACGTGCAAATTATAAACATAGAAACAGACATATAAAGAATTAAGAATTTGCAATTGCAAGCCTAGTCTGACGAAGAACATATAGCAATGAAAACTAAATCTGGCTAAGTTGCACAGGCGGCTGTGACAAGACCATGAAAATTTCTGGGAGATTGCTGAAGTTTCTCTACTCGATCTTTTCCAGAGGAAAAAACAAAATGAAATGGAGAAACAGAAAACAGAGCAATATTTATATATATACTCACTATGTTTCCATACTCACACGAGGTTCTACTTTCATTAATCGCTGCTCCAAACGCTGTGTTCGTGAAAGCAATGCAGCTTCAACGACCTAAAACATAAAGTAAAACAATAAATTTAACAATCTTTGGTAATACAACACAAAAACAAAAAACAGACAAGCAAGATTAATGCAAATTTTGAGAACACGTGCTTAAAATCTCGCATGATAACCATGACCTGTTGAAAACTTGAAATACACCACGGATTCAAGGAACTTCTTCCTTTTTAGTCTTTTTAATTATGAGAAACTTTCATTTGTAACCTATTACCTTTTTTATTGTTTTATTTTTTTGTTAAGTTTTCTCCTGGTCTGTAACGCTTTCCTTTGAAATATATTGTTTTTTCCTTGTACAGATTGCTACATGATATCCCAACAAGAAATAAGAAGCTTTTTGACAAGCTGATTAACTCTCTTGACAGACTTCTTGCCATGCAAGTGGTGACCCAAATTCGCTACGTCAGGTTTCTTGATTGGATAGAACGACTTCGAATCATTTCCTATCCTCCTCGAGAGTCGAGAGTCTGCGGCATCCAAATGGGGGCTTTGATTAGCTTTAAAATGATCTCCTCAAGATTTGCAACAGAGAGGTTTTCGGGAATTCTCTCTGATTAAAAAATTTTAGCCTTTCTCAATTCTAAACATTAATCTGAAAAGAGTGGTATTGGGAGCCAATAGATAATCTGGAAGTACAAAAGTTTAGCCTTCATAGCCGGTTGTAGCATTGAGAAATGGCCCACTAACCTATTTGGGTCTTCCCCTCAACGGTAATCTACACCAATTAGATTAAAGATGCAATGTAAGATTCAGAATTGGTAGGAATCCTTCACTGACTTCCCAAGGCCAGATTCTAATTTCAAAACTTTTATGGTCGGGGTGAAACCCAATCCAGAAGCGCTAACTATAATTATCATATCTACTCAGAAATTTTAATTGGGGTCCGCAGAATGGTATAAGAATGCTGAAACGCAGGTAGTAGTAATTTTTCATTGCTTCTTCTAGGGGTAAGCTTCCTTGGGGTGAGCTTCCTTGGGACTCACTTCTAATTTGGAGTCTTCTTATTGTTAGAATGTATGAAAGTATGCAGTCCGTAAGCTAATTTTGCTTTCATCTGCCAACTCTAATTATATGATGTAATGATGTAAGAATACATATATTTAAAAGTATAACCAACCTCTAGTTCAAATGGCATTGCTGGCACTCCATTCATGTTTTTTGGGTTCAATCGAGGCAACAATGATTCAATGAAAGCTTGTCCTCCTTGACTGAAGATGATCACAATCATGTAAAAAGAATTGCAACGTCGAAATTTTTGTATAAGAAAGCAAATATGGCAATTTTGGAGTTAGATGGATACCGGTTGTAATCAAATATGAGGACGCAATCCGGCATAGCTATTGCTCGCAGTGAACCCAGATTAAGCAAAAGAGCATGTTCACGAACCTGGGATGTGAACCACCAAAGAAAAATATTGGGAGTCTTCACTTCAATTTTTTAATTTCAAATGTTAATGCAAAATGCTAATACTTCAACATAAAAAGCATATAATCTAAGGAACAGCAGAAAATGGTTAGGAAATAAAAAGGTGGAAATCATTATACCACTAATGACGGCATTGAGTTTGTCAAAAATAAAGATGGATCAACACTTCGGACATCACGTGGACGGAGCCCTGATGGTTAAAAATATCCACAAGAGCAAAATAATAAAATTAAAATATAGTTTCTTAACCAAAAAAAAATAGCTAAACATAATATTTGTCATCCTAATTCCTACGGTTATCTACCATGAACGGGTAAAGAACCAGTAAGACAAGCAGCAATTGATATTACAGAAAGAAAATACACAAAAGAAGTCAGTGCAGGCCAAAAGTAACCTTTTTTTTTTTTTTTGAATTCCAGGCTCAGACTAATCAACAGTAAACATCCAGAAAGTCAGAACAGAAATGAGAACCTGAAATTGCTAGGAAATTTATACTCACCACTTGACTTCAATAGCTGGCGTCTGTTAATCTTCCTAGTGGATACGGTTCCATCGGCCTTAACCTCTAATACCTAAGTTGTCGAGAAATATGAGAGAATTGAGAGTAAGAACCTTCCTTTATCCAAGAAAGTAACTCTCAGAGAAATATCTAACAGGAAAAGATTCGGTTGAGGCATGAAGATCAGGATTTAATATGAGAAAACAAAATGATAAGCTGAAATTTGTAAATAATTCTGCCCTTCAAACAGAAGTTTTTGTATCTCAAAGAAGAGTGAATATCAGGAGTTGAACTCTTTAAAATTCATAATGTCGCATCTTTGCTTTGATCGGCTATGATTTATACAGTACAGTTTACACGGCTTATAAGATGTCTAAAATAGAAGTTATCCTCTAACAAATCAAATGTTGGTACACGAGCAGCAACTCTTTATAGTTTTTGCAGGTGGAGGGAATTGAAGACCATTCATATGACAGAATATTAAAGCATAAACTTTAGAAGTTACAGAGATTTAATAATATTCTGCTCTGTTGTTCAGTTGGCTTTTAATAAAGTTTCTGGATTCTTAAAAAAATAAAAGATAAATACATATATTAAAGCTCAACATTAAATATTACTTTCACCATGCGTTACTTTGTTTAGTCATAGTTATCTAGGCCAAATTTTGAAAACTAAAAAAATAAGTTTTCTTGTTTATGAAATTTAGCTAAGAATTCAAATATGTTTGGAACAATTAAGAAATAACACGGGTTTAAAATAAGCCCAGTAATTATCTTTACCAAGTACTACCAGAGACCTATTGGATTACAATTTCGTTTAGTTTACTGATCATTCTTGGTTAGTTCTTCACTGCCTCAAACCAGAATTTGAAATCTCAATCAAATTTCGAAATTCAAATGTCATTTCAGAATGCCAGGATGTCATTCCTCAAAATGCTCTTCAAAATTAACAACAAAATGGCCCTAATTAGCAACTGACGACGAACAGGCATTGAACACTCTACATTCCCCGACTAATCTCCCTCAAGAATCAATAGTTTGGCTGGCATTTGAAGAGGCTCTCTCAACTTAAATAAAAGTGTCAGTTCTAGTTTCATATTTCCTACTCCAATCCAACATCAAAAAAGACAGAAAACAAAAAGTTCACTGCACCATTCAAACAAGCCGCAAACGCTTCCAATTTACGTAAAAGCAAATGCATCTAAGCAACAGACCTCGTATACCGGCTCTCGAATGGCCAGTGACAGATAATCACTTGGCGACGAGGAAGAAATCCTCTGCGCAGAAGCAGCAGCGGCCACAGAGCTCTGATGCTGAACACGAATATCATCGTCGCGATCTCCTCCTTCCTCAACATCGGACGCCAACGCTTCCGAATCGCTCCATCGCTCCTCCTCGGTGGACATCGAGAAACATTTCGTTCTCGAAGGCAAATTGAGGTTCACCACAACCGGAACCAGCGGGATCCTGCACGTCCGCGACGGAACGAGAGAGGAAAGCCATGGAGATCGGAAGAAGCGCGATACAGAGCCGAGGCCGGAGATGAAAAGATGATGAGAAGATGAGGATAATGACTGTGGAGGAAATCGGATGAATTCTAGGGACGGAGAGAGCGCCATTGGAGAGCGATCCGAGCTCTGGTTGGGGACATTAAAGTAGGTTTCGAGCTTGGTTTGTTGGTAGGTACTGGAGCTTCGAAAGAAGAGATATTTATTTTTTATATGGAAACTAATTTTTAATGGATAATGTTGAATAATACTTTAATAAATAAATAAAACTTAAAAGAAAAATCGATCATTTCTTTTTTCTTATTGGCTAACCAGAGGGAGGGGTTACATGTAATGGGATTCGTGTGGTTTCTGATTCTTCGAATCTTAAAAAATAAATAAATCTTGGAATCTTCTATTTAGTTTTTTTTGTATCCAAATCACATTCGTCCTTTTCAAAAAAATAAATAAATCACAATTTCTAAAGCCCATAGGCTCAGCAGTAGTGGGTCTATCATTTTTGTTCGAGGGCTTTGTTTAAAATTTACTAATCAGGTCAATAGTAATCCAGGCATCGATGATAATATGGAAGAGGATGAAGAAGAAGATAAAAATTGGAGGATAAGGCGAAAAAGAAGATAAAAGTTGGAAGAGGATGAGGAAAAATATAAGATTATTTACCGTATTATTCGAGAGGATTGGATTTTGATTGAAATTTTCATTAGTCGTTTAATTTACATTGGCATTAGGGATGTCTATTTTRTCRGTGGAGATGGCACCCCATAGGGACCTGCCTAAATGGGATGGGGAATCCTCGTTTAGATTCCTTGCGGAGATAGGGATGGGGAAAGTTCTTTGCCCGTCATCTAAATGGGGACGGGGAAGGGGAATACATTTTCTGTCCTCGTTCTCTGTTTCTCGTCCAACCTCACTTTTTTTAATATATATATACTAAAAAAAAGTATATTATTCTCTATATATACATGAACAAATTAAATAGATAAATAATCATATTCTTTTCTACCCACCCTAAATATATATGGAGGAGGGGAGTATTAGACATGTAAATAACGTTTTATATATATCATTGAGAATTAAACAAATTAATTAGAAACCTTGGAAAAAATAGTAAATTGAGAAATAAATTTTAAAAATAAAAAAAGAAATTGGGAAATTTCCGGTGGGAACCTAATCGCAGARAATCCCCACCTGGATTTCTTAAAATTTCGTAGAAAATTTTGCAAGGAATGGAGAATTAAATAGAGGCCAGGGAAGGCTAATTGGCATATTGCAACACTCTTGCAGTTTTTACCACATASGTTGTTTTTTGGTTTCGGTTTTATTTTTCTACTTTGGTTTTGGGACATTAGTTTAAGTACCATTGTTATTTAGTAAACTCACAATTTAGGGATGATTAGATTATACTATTTAAACTATGAAATCTTTTTTTTTTCTCCCCTCCCATCAAATTAATAGAAGCGACGAGGTGCTGGCTCAAAATTGAGCAAGTGGGAAAACAAAATCAGGACGACATCCACAATCGTATCACAGACGAGAGTCTCATGCACAAAATTTTTTTTACGAATATGACATTTATGGCCAAATATATCTTTTATTATTAAGTAGTTTTATTTTTCAAATTATTTTCCCTCGTTGCCCTTGATATGTCAGATGATTTCTTTTATTCAATATGATTTTGAAATATGGTAGATTCCTTCCTAGTTAAATCCCAAACTTCCTTTACGATATACTAGACATTGAAATACCTTTTGTTGAGGGTAAAATCGAGTAGGTCACGTGCGTACACTATAGTGGTAAATCGGACAGCTGCAGGTGGAGGCGCACTTGAATTCCATTGATTAATGACTGACTTGTACTAAATAAAAGCTTGAGATGCACTTGAGTTCATAATAAAATTATAAAAATTTAGTCACTGTGAAACTCAATATTCAACATATTAGTATACATACAAAGTCTAGTCTTCCATCTAGATATTAAACCATTCCAACATGTCATAATTAGTGACGTTGTCATTCATAATTACATGTTTGACAATATAATACTCCAAATAAAGCTTAAAATCAAAAAATAAAATGAAATTACACTTTTAAAATACTAATCAGAACCTAGAAACAACTTTATACTATAAATTGCTTCAAACACGACCAAAACCAAAGCATTGGAATGCAACCTACTCAATCTTTATATTAAAGAAACTAATAACAAAATCATAAACGTGTTAAATTAGGGTATAAATTAAGCTAGAAGTGTATACATGTGTACGCGAATATAGTTTTTCAAAACCATAGAACCAAAAAGTACATGTACTCGAAAAATGGTACTATGTGACCTTTAAGATGGTGGATTGTAGGTCCATCCGTCGTATTTTTACTTCCTATTATGTATGACATCCCCACTTTATTTAATAGATAATTAACTAATTCAAAATTGAATTTGAAAGTCCTTTTTGGGTATTTTTATTTGTGTAGATTCTATTTCACTTCAAATCTTTGCTGGAAAGGTATTTTTGAAAATTTCATGGAAAGTAAAAAATTATATTGAAACTTTTGAAATGATCAGGGATCAATTTCTCGACATTTTTATTGAGGAAGAGAATCCAGGATGAACCCTTTTTTCGTTCGCTATGTGCTGACTGGATGCGTACTCGCGTGATCGATGGACGGGGGAATTGCGTGAATGACGAGACCGGCTTAACCTAAAGTCGACGGCTCTCCCCTCTCTTGATGGCCGATTTGGAGAAAGAAGAAGCATGGCATGAGGACGGAAAATTTTCCGATAGCGAATTACTTGACTCGATGGATGGAGGGAGGGTCCCCCAGCTCAAGCACGAAATCAATGTTGAGTCAACAATCATCGAGAGGGGCACCACCAAGCRAGATCGAGACCAGCACCTTGGCCTTAGATAGGGTTCCAAACCTGTCTGCGCTTCTTCAAATATTCCAAAAGGTCGGACTAGGGGGGCACGCTAGCTTACTAAGCCGTGGAGACTTTGACCGAGGCAAAATTTAGAATAATAATTTAGCTAAAAGGATATTTACAAATTTACACATATATCCTCTTTTATTATTAAGTTTTTTTATTTTTTTCAAATTATTTTTCCTCATTGCCCTTGAAATATTAGAGGATTTTTTTTTATTTAATAGGATTCTGAAATATGGTAGATTCCTTCAAAATTTACTACTCTAGTAAATCTCAAACATTTTTCTATTTTTACGTTTAAAATCTATTTTCTTTTTATGAAAAAAAAAAATCTTTTAGACTTTTAAATACCTTAATTTGTTTTGATTTGAAATCCTGATTTCTTTAAAAGCTTCCTAATTTTACCACCACCATTTTTTTACCTGTTTTTCAATTTTTTATTTAGGTTGAAAAAAATAAGATATTCTACATGTCTAATCCTTATTTCTTGTAAAAATTTGGAGCCTAATCACATAATATCCCCTAATTTTGATTTTCTTTTAAATTTGATTTACTACTGTTTAACCACAAATCTTCATGTTTTCACTCTGAATGTCTTTTTCCTTTTTGTAACCATCAACCTACCTGAGTAAATATTTCTATTCTCCTAAAATCATTATAAATATTTAGTCGTTAACTTGAGTATAATTCAACGGTTAACATATCTTATTGATTGTTATTTGTGTGTAAAATAGTAAGAAATTCAAAGTAGGAAAAATGAAGTGATCCAAACTTTGTGTATTTTGCCTTCAGAAATATAACATTTCAAGTAGCGTCTGTAATTGTTTACTAATTAATAAAAGTACTTTAACCATTAGCACCTTATTAAAAAGTGTTCACCTAACCGATCACTCTGATGTTTCATTTTACATTTTTAAAATGTTTTTTTTAAGTGCTTCTAAGTCAAGTACTTGGTCAGGAAACATCCCTCGTGTTTAGGGGTCTTCCTATCTAGTACTAGGCTGAGTCCTATCATGAATGGTCTTCAAGGGAAGACCTTAGCCGTCGTTCTCCATCTTCCACATGATCACAAGGTATTGGTCAACACCTCCAAAAACGTATATTTTTTTCCTCCAACGATGTATAATCTTTTATTTAACCATCATCAACAAACAGCTACACGAATTATCTAAAGCTCTGTAAATCTCAAATTACTTATGTAATGAAGCAAATTTATGAGAAAATTCATAAATTGTCTATATCAAGTCTCAACAATAAAAGTTGTTCAACTGATTAAGGTACGTATTTTCGATAAAGAAAACAAATAATCAAAGTCATATAACTTAATTCAAGGTAGTCCACATTCAACCCCAAGGCTACCTTGTGTAATTTTAGACCATCTAAATTTCTTAAGCCACATTTGTTAATTATTTTGTTAATTATTTTTTATTTTTTATTTTTTAAATTAAGCTTTTATTTGGTTTGCCATCTATTTCTTAAAAACATATTTGAAATCTATGGAATTTCTGTTGAATAATTATTTCGTTTTTAGTTTTCTATTTTTAAAAATTATGCATCATTTCACACTTTTTTTTTTTTATATTTCTCACATTATTTAAATTAAAAACTAAAATTTGTATTTGATCAAAAATTTTAAACTTATTTTCATAAATACGACTTGTAATTGCAACTCGAATCTTACACCTGTTTTATATATATATATATATATATATATATATATATATATATATATATTTATTTATATTTATATAACAATTTAGTTTTCACTTTTATGTTCTAAACGTTATGCTTATTTTTGCACAATTTCACTAGTAAGTTTTTTCACATCGCTTAAAAACATTTAAATTCTTGGTGAAATTTCATACTTTTAAGGTACCATATAGGACCGTCAAGTAATCTCTTGACAAAATGTAGTTCTCCATCTGGATGGGCGTTTCTCTCTGTCTCTGATTGTTCATCACCGTTTCGATAATTGGCAGAAACTTACCATGACCTCAGAAGAAGGTGGTTCTGCCACAACTGTAACGATCATGAGATTTGAGTCCAGTGTTGTTTTTCAAAGTTTGGGAATAAATCTCTTCCTTTCATTGCTCCCTCGAGTTGTGGATCGAACTAGCCGTTGGCTTTTTGATAAATCTCTAATTGTTCTAGAGAAACCAATCTCATCAAACAAGGTCTCAGACTTAGAGTTCAATAAAGTATATTTCTGGATTTACTTGTTCTATGATTTCACAGTATGAACCCTACGGATTTTTGTCAGTTAGGAAGGAAAATAAGGTAATTCTTGAAATTGCAGATTTGGGGAAGAATTTCATAGGGCTTTTGTTTGCTTACAGAATGAATATGCAAGCAAATCTTTTTGGCAAAACATGTCATTTCTTCTTGTCTTTCGATCCTACTATTGTTAATGAATGCCATATCTCAAATGTAACCCTTTGTGGTTTTTAATAAAAAAAAAAAGTACCTTATAGGACAAATGCCCCAATCCATTATTTAAAACACAATATTCAACATTTGTATGTTTCACATGTAACGAGCGACCTAGAAAATAAAAATGAAATTTCCTAGAAAACTCGAACACCACCAAAAGGAGAAAATAGAAAGCAGCAGAATCGATAATTGATAAAAATAAAAATAGAAAACAAAAATGCATATATAAGCTGATCTGTGAACAAAATAATGACAATCTGAAATTTTTGAATTCTCATAAACTAGTTAAATTTGGGGTATTAAAACGTATATTTACATGCACTCCCCTGTACCCAAAAAAACCAAAAGCAGGCCATCCAAAAGCATATTCAACCTGGAGACCAAGATAAAACACCTCACAGAAAGCGACAGCCAAAACATATACCCAACTCTGTCAACCAAAAAGTGCACAGATAAGCACCTGACCACATTCCTACGCCGAAAAACGACGCTCAGCAGTAAAACATCACATCTTTCACATTTTCTTTAATCCTCGGTAATGTTTGGATCTCCACATTCCTACTGCCCGAACTCACAGAACCAGTATCAGATGCATCACCCTCCATGTAATATCGGGCACGGAATGCAGCCAAATGGGCATAGTATGCTGGCGGTACTGCAAAACAAATTAATGTATTTAAGCATAAGCGTTCACGACGATAAACAGTAACTGAAATGGAGTTGAAAAGAGTACCTATGGAAACGGATCGTGTGCACCTTGCGTACCTAAAACAAAACAACAATTAAATTTAGGCATTGTAAAAGAAACAAATCATGAACAAAATTGCATGACAAGGGGATGGGAAATGATTTTGATATTTACGTGTAGCATAGACTATTGGTGAGCATTTGCATTTTATCGGCACTGAAATTATTTTCATCAAATAGAACATGATAATGGGTCGGTCTACTCGTTCCCTACACGAAGAAAAAAACAAGTGAGATTAGAGCTCAAACAGAACAGAAAGAACATGTTAAATGCAAAAACATGTTAAATGGTGAAATGTCGAGACCTGAATGCCAGAATGACTGTTCAAATAGAAATCAAATTCGGTAGGATGGCAAATTTTTGTGTCCACGACAGTACCTACCAAATAAAAACAAAAGAAACTAAATACACCAAGAATCAAGAAACAACTTCGAGGAACCAAAGAATAAAAGAATGATAATAACCTGGAAGAATGTTTCCGCTCCTATCGATATTCTGGTTATTGGTAGGAAAAAGGCGGGTATGATGCCTCTTTTGCACCACTATAAAGGTCACAGGAGGTTGGTAACCTTCCTCAAGAGAAGCACATGCCTAAAAAATATTAACAATTTAATTATTTTATTAAGAAAACGTACATAATGAAGACATTTTACCAATCAACAATCACAAATATACTATACCTTTCTGATTGCATCCATCTCATAAAGCAGAACTTGACTGAACTGCCCTTCACTTACACCGTCCCTGTTAATGAAAAACAAAAATCAGCAAACAGAAATAGAACAGATCAGTCCATATCCATTTATTTTACAAAACACGAAAAATAACCTGTAGAATATTATTCTGTGAGGCCTCATGTTCGTTGATCTTCTGAAAGCTATGAAAAGTTCCCTGCCAACAAAAATAAATAACATATGAGAAACAAACAGTATCATTTCCAGTAGACAACTTGTCTTCAACTTACCGAATCATTCCAGTAGCCACCACTCCTCTCTGAGGGTCTTGAGTCGTTTTATACAAATCCTGGATTATTTCTTCACGGTGAACTTGTGCTGAAACAATGCCTCTGTACTTCGTTACCTCGGGCCAATCCATTGAGGCAACAACCTTTCATCACAAGTGTAAGATTACACAGAAAGGAAAATTCATAATAAAAAATTAAGCAAGGAGAACATACAGCTGCTATTGAAGGACTAGAATCCTCTCCAGGTTGTGGGTGCGTTACATCGGCCCCAAAGATGATTGTAGGTCGATCCGTTACAAGAGGAATATTCTTCTTAATGGCATCATCTAACACATTGTTTCTCCCCCCAACCTATAAAATATTTCACACTTAAAACAATAATTGAATGGCATTGTATAGATAATCAACAGGAAAAGATAACACACGAACCTTAACATTTATCTTAAGAGCCACATTTTCAAAATATTGTTTGTTCAGCTTCTGTGCCTGCCTGGGTCGGCAACATTGTGACACAATTCCAGGCTCAAGATCAGTCTCACAAATTTTTTTAATCTTTCCTGCAATGACCAAGGTACTGAGGATCACACTCAAAAGAAATGTATTAACAAAGATAAAAGTTCGAATAAGGCAAAGATATACTCACCATAGGAACCCGTCACATCCGGTAAAATGATAATGAGCAACTGGAGACACTTGCCCTGTCCCAAAGCTTGCATAGACTGACTATGAATATCTCGGAGTGCATTTTCAATTTGATTTGGATGTGCATGCCGAATTGGAAGCAGCGGCTTAGGGTTGAAAACCTTACAATAGATCCAACATAAATCATGTAAATTATTAAGAATCAACAAGGATTTGTAAGTTATTGAATCAAAAAAGAAAACAGTTTATACCATTCCCTTGCTATTACACATGCCAACCAATTGATGGCAAAATTCAACTGGCAAGCTCGGATCCACCCGAGAAGAGAAGTTCACACATGTCCAATGTTCCACACTACCCCCATTGATCATTTTCTAATATACCACAAGAGAAAAAATCAAAAAAATATATAGGTTAAATCTATATAATTTTCAATTCGTAATTAGTAATAAAATATAAATGTCGATAAGAATTATATCAAGAGGTAAATGCAAAAATACCTTATTGATCATATTCCACTGACCCATCTTAGGGTTAACTTTCGATTCTTTGCCCGTTGAATGGTAATTGAGCTTCAAATATCAAATCTTGACATAAGATTAAAATTGACAAAAAACTACTTCAGTATCTCAAGATAGTTACAGTTGTAAAAATTACCAATGGAGATGGCAAAACTCGAGCATCAACATCGCACAATTGTTGTCTAACTTGAATGCCAAAATCCGTGACAAATTCATCGTTTGTATAATCATTCCTTCTAACCGTCTGCCAAATGGATAAATAATAGTAAAAAAGGCATGACATAAAAGTATATATCAAACTTGCAAAATAATGGCCAAGACATAAATAAAGCTGATACCTCCATTATACTATTTTGCCTATCAGCAGGTCTCTGACACGTTGCTCTTAACATCTCCGTTACTTGTCGTTCATTCAATTTCTTAGTATATCTCTGCCCTTCAACAATTGTACAAACCTACCATAACAATAATAATAATAGTAAGAGAAACCCCATGAAGAAATGACCATGAGAAAACTTAAAAGCAAGAAACATCCATACCTCCATAGGCAAATAAATGGGCTTTGCATTGTTACCCGCTTGTAGCGCGGGAAGAGATGGAAACTTGAGCATAAAACCATATTTTTCACGAAAGTATTGAGCAACAGAAATCTGGGTTTTCTCATCGTCAAGAGTAAACCTAAAAATAAATCAAGTAAAACAATACCTTAAAAGACAGAACAAGTGCTGTGAACAATAATTTTTCATACAACATTGCTAGCTACTATCTGACCTAAATTTCAAGAATTTTCTAGCAGTATGAAACCCAAACTCACATTAATTTATTTATTGGTTCTGATGACATCCCAGTAATTTTGTATGTTCTGGCATGCTCCCTATGTGTTATTGCCACCTTCACACCTTTAAGTACCTTTCTTATCTGACAGTAAAGGAAAACAAACAGATTATTGCAAAACAGTTCTAGATTCTTTTTTCAGAAAGTAAAATGTTCCTATACTAATTATGGTATCAAACCTTTCGACAATCCTGATCAGATAATGGCCTCGAGAAATTCCTTAGATTGAAGTGTATAGAAACAAATTCTGTAACACATACTGGTTCATAGAAGGATCTAGCTGATACATCTGGCATTAAGAGAACAAAATAATGTTAAAGAAAGGAAATAAATCAGTTAGCAGTGGCAGAGTGAATTAGAAGTACTGAGTGATACCTATATTCAGAGATAGACCCATCTGTACAGGACGCAGACTTTGATAATATCCCCTCCAATATTCAACACCATTACCAAGTTCACCCGGACGTCCCAAGGTCGGATGGAAAAATGACCTTCCAACTACGGTATACCTGGAAAAAAATGATGAAATTACTATCCTCTCAATCCATATAATAATTACCATAATAAGACAAGTTTCAAATTAGACATACTTGTTTGACGGTGTTTCTCTCAAAACAACATCAAGAACTTGGATAGTTTCCTGTGGGATATCTCGCTGTCGTCCTAGTAAAAATTGTTGCAGATGATGGAGATCTGGCTTGGAAGCGAATTTAATCGAAACGTTAAACTCGCGCTCTTTCCTATAGAGTACATGACAAACAAAAATCTTAAGATTGATTATTTAAATATAAACAAAAAGAGAGAGAGTATACCTTGTTGGTTCATCCTTACGAACTAGTTTTATCTTAAATTCTTTGGATAAAAATGGAAGTTCCCCAGCCACATAAACACTTTTCCCACCATCATATGCTAAAATTCTTCCACCTAGATGGGATTGTCTATACAATTCAACCAGCTGGGTTATTATATCTCGGCAGACCTTTTTTGAGGAAACCTCTGGTGTTATTGAAATCTGAAACGAATTAAAATTATACATTGTAATCTCTAGCCACTAAACTGCTAAGTAAACACCAAAATAGTAAATGTGCATGGTTTTTTTGGTACAACATATGTGGGGGTAGGGGATCAAACTCACAATCTCTTGGTTGAAGATATATGTCCAATTACTGCCGAGCTATGCTCGCTTTGGCAGTTGATGTACATAGTTTTAAAGATGATATTCCAGAACTTCAAATGCAATCATACATAACACAGGTCGTTGGAATGCAATGATACATAACACAGACTGTCCAAGCACAATCACACATAACACAGATTGTTCAAGCACACTCATACATAAAACAGATTGTTCAAGGGCGATCATACATAACACAGATTGATAAACGGCGATCATACATATCACAGATTTTCAATACATTGTTCGAATATGATCATCTCATAACACAGATTGCTTCGAATGCAATCATACAAAACACAGATTAACACAGATTGTTCCAATGCGATCATACATAACACAGATTTGACAGGTGAATCCAAAAACAATATCAAATAGCAAATATATAGCAACACACGAAAAAAGATTTCAGAAAAGTTGACTAAAATTCCTGAATAAAATGACAGACAGACAACTCTACGATAATAGGATATCAACATTTTGAAGTATCATATAAATGAGAAGTCAAGTGGAACTAATCGGCACCACGGTGAAGAAAGGGAAAAATACTCTGCGAAGAAGAAACACTTACATCGTAATGATAGAGATCGATATCAGCAACTTGAACCAGGAAATGATTCGCACGAACAACCATTTTCTGGCCCACGGTTCCGTAACCCGGCCTCTTAGCAACAGGCAGAGCCTTAGATGAAACCGGCGGAACTTTCAATTCCGGAGTCGTCAGTGTCAACTTCTCCACTGCCGTCTCGATTCTCGCAGAAGAAGCCTCCGGAGCCGTTCGAGAAGAAGACGCCACCGTTGAAATTTCAGGAGGAGGAGGAGGAGGGGAAGTAATCGGAGTTGGCTGCGGCGTCGGAGAATCAA
>NW_019104582.1:569419-580522 GCF_001995035.1 Momordica charantia
GCTGTTCTCCGCGACCTCCACCTCGACCGCGACCACCGCCACCGCCGCCACCACCACCACGTCGAGACATTGCAGTTGAGAAATCAAACAGAACAGAGAGAGGGTTCTTCGGATGGAGAAAAAACACGCTAAGAGAGTGAGGAAGCAGAAAAGTGAAGACCCCGTTGAGGAATCACAATTGCTTTTATAAATCAATTTTAAATTTTTAAATATTTTCTCAACATAATAAATTTTCAATAAATATTTTTTCTACAAAATTAGAGCTAATTGTGGAGCTCATATTCAAATTCCATATGTGATTTATTTAATCTATATTTTTATTAGAATATCAAAAGAAATATATCAATAAGGTAATTTACTGATGATACACAGTTTGAAATTATTTAAATTTTATTTTCAAATATTTTTTTTGACGAATTTCTCAAAATCTTAAGAAAATCGATATATTTTTTATGTAATAAAGAAAATAGTTTTATTGTGAGTTGAATTGAATTCTTTCCAACCCAGGTAAAAAGGGTAGAAAAGAATCGTGCAACTGTGGGCGGTTTTTAAGACTCTTTTGCCTCCCTTTTTTAACCTTTGAAACCGACACGTGGAGGTTAATGATTACAGCCTACCGAAACTGTTCGGTAACCGCTAGATCGTGGCCTTAATTTTTAACTGCTCCACGCAATTACCGCGGGCGTAGCTTGTGAGGAAAGCTTTTCGAATTCTTCTTTTTTTTCTTTCCTTTTTTTTTCCTTTTCTTTTTCTCTTTTTCCTCTTTACAAATTAATGAAAAATCATTATTTTACCTGTAGTAATGTAAAAACTGTTTCTTACTCGGGATAACTATTTTTTATATTTAATAATTAATTTTGATAAATTTTATCATTTTAATCGAGGTATCCACTTATAAATTTTATATTAAAATATAGGTGAATTGGTAAAAGTATATATGATTGAGTCTGCACAATTCTCATTAATGAATATGAGTCTAATAAATAGACTTAGGTCATATTASAGTTACAAATAGAAGTTGAATTATAACATAACAACCAACTACCTAATATAGGTCTAATAACTCAAATGTTAGATGTTCGAACAAAATTTATTGAACTTTAAACTTTGACGAGTAGCAAGAGCATAGCTACGTTAACATATCTACTTTTTATAAGAGATCGTATGAGTTTTAATAATTGATCAATAGAGAGATTATAGTATATTATACCACGAGCGGATGGTGGCGTAGTGGGCTTGTGGTCGAATGGGGATTCCCAATTCGGTTTGAGCATTGTGGGGTGCATAGTTGGAATTTCCCCCCTCACAATTTAAGGACGAGTCCTACAACATTGGTTATAGTAGTAGGTGACCGTTGATACTCCCGTTGGTAGAAACCCTCTGGCGTAAGTCACACGTCATCCATTATTAGTTATTAGAAAAAATATAGTATATTAGAAAATTCTATATAGTATAGATAAAACAAATATAATATGTATGTGTCAAATCGAGCATAGCTCAAGTGGTTAAGGCATCTATTTCTAACTAATTGAAACTGTTTAAATTTTAGTGGGTATGAAGACTAACTTTATACTTTTATTTATTTGTTTTTTTTTTATGAGAGGAGAGAAATCTTTACTTATTCGTTAACTTCATTCCATTGACCTCAGTCCCGATTATAATAATTAATTAGATTGTTTTATATGGTATTCTCTTAGCATTATCGTCACCTTATAGTTTTTTTTATTTTGAGTTGTAACTCGGTGATTGGTCTTGTTTGATTTTCTATGGTTGGGATATTTCATTATTAATAAAGTTACTATTATAAATGAGAATTTATTCTGTAAAACACTGTTTCAAAATTATAAATTTAAAATCGTCCAAAAAAATGAATAATATTCTTTTTTTTTGTTTCTTTTTTGAAAGGAATAGATATTCTAATTTTGATGTTTTTAATAAAGTTATAATGGATCAGCTCGATAATATAATTTCAATTTTTTTTTAATGAGTAACTTTTTTATCAAATTAATTGTACTTTTTTCTTTTTTATTATTATTACTTTTTTTTTTAACAAAAAAGACAATTTTGTATTACTTGTACGAAAAAACTATTTCAAAAAATACTTTTGCACTGTATTTGTATTGTTTGCTAAACTTAAATAGGTTTGATTTCACGATTGGTTTCATTTCATTGTCTAAAAATTTTATTTATATATCATTTTATTGAACCTTTGAATCCACGTTTTTCCGATTATGATAAATAATTAAACATTTATACACAATATTTTTATTAATTATCATACTTTTTTAGAATTCGAGTTGCTGTTGGTTATTCCATATATAGAAATTATTACTTTAAACGATAAACTTATTTCTAAAATAATTGTTCAAAATTGAAACTCGAAAACTCATGGATTTATGAATAAATTTATAAGGGATCTACTCATTTATAATTTTATTTTGCTAAGAGTAAAAAACGTTTTTATATGTTCAATTTTTTAGAATATTTTGAAAGTATTATGAACATTATCAAATAAAATAAATGTCCAATATTAGGTGTAAAAACATAGATGTCTAAATAAACCTAATCTACGTGTCAACCTCTTCATCTGTCTAGTGTCAAATTGAACCATGTCAAAGTGCTTAATTCTCAAATGTCCGCGTGTGTCTATTTTCTACCTATGATTAGTGTCCAATTGTAACACGTCATGATTGTACAAATTGTCTATAAATAGTAGCAGTTCATGGTTCATTTGATAGTGGATTTGGATGGAAAACTCAGGTTGAATTTCCAAGAGAAATTGCATTTTCTATTTTTTATTTACAATTTTATATTTTGTTCAATCTCGTATTCTCTCATCGTTCGTGACTCGTGCCGCCTCATTTTACTCCATAATTTTATACGAGAAATGTCCATTTTCAAAATATATAACTTATTTATGAAATTTGGCTAATGGTATTAAATCGATGTGTTTTTTTTAAAAAAAGAAACATTGTAGGTAACAATCCGGCAGAGGGCGCTGCTTATTATTTGAAAAAATATATACCTTAGGTAAATTTTCTTATAAATTATTGGCTAAATCACCCCAAAAAAAAACGTATATATATATTTCTGAACTTTGCCTTTTGTCCAACAAATAATTCTAACCTTCCAAATTTTTAAATATTATCTTCCACATTTCATAAATTTTTTAAAAGACATATACATAGCTCGACAGTAAGTAACATTTACTCATTCCATCGAATTGGAAAATTCAATTTCCATATTCCCAAAAAGAAATTTTTTGATTTTCCAACAGAGGAGAACTCGAACGTAAATCCTTGTCAACACCCAAACCTCTCCCAATAATATTGGTTAATATTTTGAACGAAAAAATGACGTGGTAAAATTTATAACAACGTGACAATTAGGAAGAAACATTTGACAACTATTTAAATTTATAGTTTCTTCATCAGCATAAGCTATTGAGTTCATTAGTCTCTTAATCGATGGTATAAAATTGTAAGTTTTGAATAGAATTTGCTTCTCTACTCTCTGTCCAATTTGTCCGTAATCTCTCTTTTTAAAAGCGATATATGTTTTCACATTTTTGGTTTCTTTTCATATTCAATTTAGACAAATTTTTACGTCAATCGCCTAGATTTTGATACATTATATCTCTATTAAAAATATTAACAAATACTTCATCAAATGATTTTTAAAAAAATATTTATGAAATGTATAGTGTTCAACTCTTGAAATGATATATATATATATATATATTAGTTTATTCTAAAATATTTAATTTATTATTATTATCAATGATGAATGATGGGAGGGCTAGGAAATTAGTGTCAGCTTAGGCATTTCTTCTTTCTCGCAAAGCGTCAGCTTGGCCATTTAATTTCCCTCCAATGTACGACACGAGAAACATTCCCTCACGCGCCACCTTCGGGAAAGAAAATTAAAATAAAAAATAAAAACCCTTTCAGCTCCAAAAGTGTGACCGCGCGAGGGAAATGATGCGCGCAGGCGGCGCTTTCTTCCATTGAAAATTGAAAACGTCACACCGCGAGTAATAATAATGCGGATCTCCTTTCAAAAAAAAAAGCGAAAAAAATAATGCGCCTCTGTGTGGGCCCCACCTGCGATGCCGATTTGGATAACTAATTTCAGGGATGAATAAAGTCTGACCTGGAATCCGTACAGTTTTGGAGGACGTTTCTCGGCCTTACTCTTTAGTTTTATATATATTAATATATATATATATTTTTTAATAGAATAAATGGGAAAGAATATTCGAACACAATATAGTTCAACTTGATAGCTTAACTTGATATGAGAATGCTTGCTGATTTCATTACTTAATTCACTCATGATTGTAAAAAAAGCTACTCATGATCAATTGATAAGAGGTTAATGATTGCTGTGAGTTTGTTCAAACAATTTCAATCACACTTTCTCATTATAGGATAACAGTGACCAAATAAATAATTGTGCATATGATCTAATCAATGAGGAGAGAATTTATAGTTTTCTTTTCATAAGTGGTTCATCCTTCTCGAACGCAACATACGACTTAATGTTGTAATATGCTTTCCAAGTATGTTTGTTCTCCCTTTTTCTGCACGTTGTGTCATTTATATGGAAATCAAAGGCCAGGAGGCCATTCCCTAAACTCTTAACTATCAAAATATGACCCTACATCAAATTGAGCAAAAAGCTATCGAATTGATCAAAATATCGGATTATCAGGTCCTCTCCACGTGTCACGTTTGTCTTCATGTCTCAATCTCTTACCTATTCTTCAGTGTCTAGCCCAAAACTAGTAACCAATAGAACCATCACACGATTACAAGAATTCTAATAAATTTCCATTGAATTAATAGGGCATAATTCTACCTCGTCAAAGAGGAAAACAAACTAATTATTTAATGCTTCATTTTGACACTATTCGTGAAACTGTGTTGGTGCATTAGAAGAACGACAATTTTATCGATGCGGGTATACTCTAAAAATACCATAGATAAAATATTGCTTATCTTACAAAGATAAAATTATGACGTGAGATCCATCTTTTTCCTTGTAATATACGTTATTCTTGCAAGTATAGAGAATATGAAAAAGTAAGGTAAAAAGAAAAATTCCTCTTGAAATGCGACATGGCCTTTTTTACTTTTTACCTTTCCATGTCAACTTATAATAAAGTCTAGTAAGCTTTCCATGTGCTTAACTAAGGGGGTTAAGTAAAGCATAGAATAAGGATAATTTATTAAAACTTGCAAAGGAAGAGTCGGACCAAAAATACTTTTTGACTAAGGATATAGAAGATTTTAGTGGAAAGGAAGAAACGTAAAGAATAAGAATCTCATAGCACTACAAGTAACAAAAAGATTGGTCTCCTCTATGATTCGTAGGAAGCTTCCTCATCATAAATACTTTAAATTATTCCTTCGTGTTTAATAGATCTATAAAATTTTCAACATTAATAAATTTACCAACTTTTAAAATTATCTAATAAGTTCATTTCAAGTTTGTATCTAATAAGCTTTAATTTTGAGTGTAACAAGCCTACAGCATTGTAGACACCATTTAAAGTTCAATGACGTTCCAGGACTTGTGAGACATAAAAAAAAGCTATAAACTTTTTTTTTTTTACACACTATTGAAAATTAAGAGATATATTAAATACCTTTTAAAAGTTAAAGGACTTGTATGATAACCCTCGAAGTTAAGGGACCAAACTTGCAATTGATCAACCCGATGATTAATAGGCTAGATATATCAAATAGTCCAAATCTTTCTTGATTGGATAAGTCATTAATAACCCTCTCTAAAGGTTGATGGTTCAAAATCAAAGAAAAAACTTCAAGATTCAAGAGGGAGCTTCTCCTTAATTCGTGGGTGGTCAGTAATATATAGAGAAGTAAACAACGTATGAATTATGCAACTTGTCTACATATTACTGGACCACCCAGAAATTTAGAAGGATATTTCTCTTGAATCATGGAACGGAAATTTTTTCCAAAATCAAATCCTAACCCAATATATATACGTTTTTAAGGGTTGATATCCATTGTTGTTTAAAAATTCACTCTAACGAAATTTTATTTGATATATTTGTTTTTGAATACAGTCTTGAGATACTGTTATAAAAAATAGTGGAAATCATGAAAATAATTTTTTATTTTAAATCTTGATTTTTAAAAAAGCAGAATTGCATTAAAGAATATAAAAACTTTGATAAATATATAAATTTTATTTTTGTTAACATTAAAAAATGTAAAAGGTAATATACTATCAATTATATAATATTATAAAATAATAATTCTACAGATTTATAAATATAGGCTAATAAATTAATTAATATTATTTTATATTTAGATTTAATTTTCAAATCTATTATCAAATATATATTTCAAAAATATTTAAAATATGACAATTTTATTTATTCAATTCCTGGTTTTTAGATTTATATTTTTAGATTATTAATCAAATACACCTTTAGATTTAGATATTAGGTTAGAGCATATTTTCATGACATTTTGACAATTTTTATCCATTAATATTTCTTTTTTCTTATTTATATTTAAAAAAATCAAAGTATTAACTCCTTGATAAATAGAGAATACATTTATCCGTGCGTCACAGCACATCCTCTACGTAATTTCTACCAACGTTCCTCAATCTGATTATTTGGACTATTTTAATTATTTTGAATACTTTAAAAAGTCCATTTAAATATTATTAAACCTCGTACGAAATATCTATATTTTATAAAGTGAATGTTCCTTTTTTTTTATTACTTATAAATTGAATGGTTAAACCTCAACGATTCTTTACGTGGCTACTTTTGTTTAAATTTAACATCTTTTTAGTACGTTTAAATTTAACATTTTAAGTGTCAGTGGGGTAGTTAATTTATGTATTAAATAATTTGACAAATTAATAACATTAATATATAGTCGAATCGAGCATAGCTCAAGTGGTTAAAGCACCTATCTCTAACCAAAAAGGTCATGAGTTCGAACCCTCATCCCCACATGTTGTACTAAAAAAAAACTTTAAAATATGGACAAGTGATGTTTAGTCATCTCGGTATTGGCTTTAACATTTAAAGTGAGATAGTTAACTTTTGTATTAAAGCTCAGCGATTAAAATCCAAACTAAAATTGACGTCGAGGAAGTTGATCACCTATTTGGTATATAATATAGATTTTGTTTCTTGTTTTCAGATTTATGAATCAAACTGTTTGGTAGGTTTGTTTGCAAAAATTGTTAGTATTTTCTAATTATGAGTTTGAAATTTTAAAATGCATAATTATATCAAGAAAAATAAATTTTTTTAATAAATATACTATATCATATTATAAACTCATTTCATTTTTATTAAAATAAAAAATGTAAAATATATCTTATTATAAAAGAGTGTAAAATAATAATGGTACAAAATTTATAACAGTTATCTTATGGTAACTTCACAAATTGAAATTCAATTTAAAAATCTACTAAAAAAACGTCAAAAACAACTCTGTTTTAATTAAATTGGTTGTTTTCAAGTTTATGTTTTGCAAACATAAATTAAACACGGCCTTACAAACTAAAATAATATACTTTTAAATTAAAATAAAATACAATTTATATTTTCTAAAAGAAAAAGACAGAGAGAAAAAGAGAAAGAAATATACAGTGGGTCGTCGTAGACTTGGGAGTGGTGGGGCCCGCTAGAAAGTGAGTGACTGGGACTTTTAACTTCTTTCTTGGAGGCAGCGTAGCGTCACCCGAATGACGAAAGCGCCCCTGACCTCAAAAGGAAAAAAAGATTAAAAAAAGAAAAGAAAAGAAAAAAAGTCCAACAACTACGTCAGCTCTCCTGATTGGACGATCGCCACGCGGTTGGTCTCTTTTCTTGGTAGCCAAGAAAGCTTTGTTTTTTCCTCCTCCTTTCCTTTTCTCTTCCCCGCCTTGACTAAAACTTACGCACTCCACTTTTGTTATTTGTTTTTATTTTATTTTAATGTATAATGTACCTTTTGAAACTAATTAATTTTTTTTTTTGAGAAAGAATTAAATTTTTATTAGTAAGGTGGATATGTACACAGACTGATGAATTAACATTTTTCGAACTCAAACACTTACTAACTTGGAATGCTTCGGACTGATCCGTACAAGAGGGCAAAATCTCCGACGCTGAAGTCAGTAAATTGTTTGAACTTAATAGTAAGTTCGAGGAGAAATTTGATAACTAGAATAACAATGAAGCTATCTATTTATAAGTGTGAGGTCTGACAGATCTCACGACCGGCGGTTATTATTGTCGAGTCGTAGATCGAACCTGTCGGGTCGTGCAGGTCGAACCTGAGCCGATCAAACCACCTAATCAATATACGAGTTAGGAGTATGACTAAGTCTCTCACCTCGATAGGACCGAGGTGGAGCTGCTCGGTAACTAATCCTTATTCGAGCGTATCAACGTCCTCCATGTGGCATGACAATTTCGTTCCCCAAACATCATAAAATTGCATATTTTTTAAAATATAAAAATATAGATAAAATATCACTAATCCAAAGATAATATTAAGATTAATAATTTTAAACATCCTGCTCGTTTTTTAAAGGTCGGAGATCCTTCATCCTCGTATTTGTTGTATTCAAAAAACTTCTTAAAAAAAGGTAAATACTTATGCGTTAATTTAAATATTTGTTATTAATTTTTTATATCTATAATTTTTCTAGAGATATCCATCCATATTTATGTTTCTATAAAATTGAGATACCAATATTTTTGTCAATGTAGACATTTGAAACCTTGCTGATAGATCTCTAAACTCACCCATTGGGCCAACCCGACCTAAAGAAGCAAATGTTCGAGCTGGGTTAGGCCCAAGTCCTATGGGCCTCGAGCATTGTTTGGGTCGGGCTTGAGCCGACCAAACCACAACAACCTAGGCCAATGACGACTTAATTCATGGACCCAAATCAATGGGCCAAAGTTGGATCAACCATTTGTATAAGAGAATTAGCCCAAATAATAAATTATTTTTTAATTATTAAAAATTATTTTCTAAATATTTATTCAAACCATGTACTTGAATTTTAGAATTTGTTTTTTATTTTTATGCTTTTGTTCCTTTTTTTTCCCACTTTTTCAAGAGTTATCAATAAATTTTATTATATCATATTTTTACTAACTTAATTTATTTTGATTGTAAAAAAAATAAATTATATTACTATATTAATAAAATTTTTTTAGAAGAATGAAAATAACAAAAAAGAATGGACCATAAATACTAATTGATTATATACATATATATATGTACAGACGTACAATATATAATAATATTGGACTATATTGGATTTAGCCTTTGGGCCATCCTAATGGACTGATCCAAATATGGCACAAATGAACTGACCTTGATTTAAAAAATAAATATTCATATCCAATTCAATTTAAGAATGTACTCGACTATATTTGATCGTCAAATATTGACCTTGGACATTAAACCCGATGACGAGGTTGACTCTCAACTTTCAATCACATTATTTATATTTATTTACTCTAAATTAGTGAATATATTAGAATTAAGGTTAAATTCTAGGTTTAAGCATCATCAAATTTGTATAAGATATCTCTCCCAAACTTCCAATTTTTTCTTTAAATAATTCATATAGGTAGGTAAATTCTGGAAAATATATAATAATGATGATATTAAAAGATTCTTTTTTAGTATAAGATGTAGGGTGGGGTTCCGACTGACAAACAATTATCCGCTTTCGACTCATAATACGAAAAATTTATGGATTAAACTGACCTAAAATTAATATTTTGCATTATTTCTATTTTATGTTAGCTTATTTATTATTATTTAGTTAAAGCAACTAAAATTAATAGCCAGATAAAATCGGTGTTTATGCTTTGTAATATATTTTCAAAAAGATTTTTGAAGTACTAATCAATTTTTGAATAGTAGGATTTAATAAAATTTCGTTTTTGAAAAGCGAACTTTTTTTATTTTATTTTGGATGTCGTTGGTAAAAACGTTCCTAAAAACTAAAAAATAAAATATTTGTAAAATATAGATGAAAAATAAAGATTTTTTTGGTACAACACATGAGATTCGAATCTTTTGAACCGAAATACGTATCTTAACTAATTGAGTTAAAGTAAATTGAAAAAAAAGAATTAGTTTTCAAAACTTTGTTTAAATCTAAAATTTAGAGAAAACCTGAAAAGATTTTTATTTTTTAAAAAATGGATAATTAAAGATAATATCGTTATCATCTAAGACAATAAAGCACTAAATCTAAGCTATCTTTTAATATCTTCAAAAAGATTTATTAAGATTTTAAATAGTTTGTATGGACCAATAATTTTAGTTAAATGAAAAAATAAAAATAAATTGATGTTAACAAAGAATTGGGCCAAGAAAATGGGCCACTGCTGCAAAAGCCCAAAAACTTCCGTTGTAGTAATCTATGCTTTTCTCCTCTCTTTTGTTAACAATAATATTATTATTTCCATTAAAATTTTCAAATTCCGTTGTAGTCTAGTTGGTTAGGATACTTGGCTCTTACCATTCCCGGCAACGGAATCTTTTTTTATATTTTATATTTTTATTGTTTTACAGGAAAGTTTTTTTTTTTTAATTTTAATAAAAGGAATTTATTTTTACTTCTTTTTGGGATGGTAGGAAAAATCTACTTTCACGGACATTGTACAAAAGCATCAATGAAAATGAAAAACTAAATCTAATTAAAAATGGTTATTTGTATTATGAATTTTTAAATAGATACCTACCAACCCTTGCTTAGTGTCCAATTTTGAGGTGTCTCAAAATCCATGCTCCATGTGTTTTCTATGTGTCTTTTATTCATAAACCCCATATGTTCCATTATCCATGCACCATGTGTTGAAATCATAATGCCCTATGTGTCTCAATTTTAGACATTATTAGTGTCATGTAAATCACACAACATGCTTATCCATGGCCTATAAATAAAGTCAACGATGTTCAATTAGTAGAGAGATTTTGTGAGAAATTAGTGGTGAGAATTTGTGAGAAATTAATGAGAAATTTGGTGGGAAATCAAGTTTGAAAATTGGTGGGAAATGTCATTTTGAATTTTGAATTTTCTTTATTATTT
>NW_019104582.1:594335-653776 GCF_001995035.1 Momordica charantia
AAAAWYMAAWYYWAAWYYTTTWAAWWAAAAAAAAATTTAATCAAATAAAATAATAATAATTTAAGATATTTTCTTTTATTTCAATGAGAATCCAAATGTGGTTCAAATGACAAAGAGATCTGTTACATTTTCTAAGATTGAAAGTTTGATATTTCATCTCAAATTTATTATTTAGTACTATAAATATGAGGTATGAAAATTTAAATYCGATAGGTATAAAAGTTAAACTCATTTTGGCTCAATCCCACATTTATTAAACTAAAAAAAAGAAATTTTTTTTTTTAAATACCAAACAGAACTACAATTCACATCCCATTTGGAATCTTCTTGACAATCCTCTTGCATATCTTGCTCTATCAGAGGTGAGCATTTCTTTTGCAAATTTGAAAAATAGCCATTAGATTAATCTGAAATGTGATCCACAACCATTTGATCTTCAACAGTTCATACATAAATATCTTTGCTTCTTATGTAAGAAACAGAGAATAATACTCGTCAACACTTGTCTTTAGCTTATTACTATTATATTTTACAAGTAGGAAAGTAAAATTTAGAAAAGTTTCAAAGTCAAATTTTTATTGGTGATCAGCATAGACGAATGTTGACCGATAAACGTGTAAGTACTTCAATGGGAATCGCTTTTTTTGAATTGCAAGAGATCAGCATGATACTTGGAAATCCAACCGTCAATTATGTCCATCTCAGTCTTCCTTTGTATTATCAACCAATCGGGATCGTCCACCTCAGCACTTAGTATGTCTAAGCAATGGCACCCTGCATTTCAAATACAATTCATTTGCATTTGCATTGTATCCCTTCTCTATATTAGATATTATGAAATATGAAATAAAGTAAATTATTTATAAGTTCTTATGAGTTATATAATATATCATATTCGTCTTAAAAAAAAAATGATACTAGAGTTTGATTTTCTTCGTTTTGTAATTTGACATTTCAAGAAGTATTTTTAAAGTTGCAGTCAAGACTAAAAATACTAATTTGAGGCAGTTACATAAATAATAAGATAAAAATAGTAGCAAAGTTAAAAGTTTACAGGAATAACATAATTTGATTTGTATTAAGAAAATTTAATGAAAAAAAATAAAGAGTTTGTCACATTTTCAAAAATAATTAAAAATATTGACATTTTTTAAACCATATAATTTTTTGCCCCGGAATGTAATTTCCTAAAAAATATATCCTTACTTTGATATTCACCCTGTTTTTAGACTGTTATTTTAACAATTGTTTTTTGTTTACTGCTATTTTTCTTCCTTGATAATCAACTTTTAAAAAAATTTGAACCTTAAGAAAAAAAAAAGACTAAAATTTAAATAACATATTTAAAAAGTAAGCAATTTTGTTATTATCTTTTTAAATATAAAAGYAAAATAAAATCATTTTCAAGAGAATTTTTAGGATGATGTAAAGATAGATTTAATTTCCAAAGTTCAATATTAAACTCTAATCCAAAAATTTAGTGGAAAATTATGAATAAAAATACCTTTAGCAGTAGTGACTGCAACAATGCTCTCTGATATATCATGCAATACCCTGAAATAGAAATCGTACGATTATAGATTTTTCAGTATTTATGAATAAAGAAACTAAAAAAAAAACCTTTTCCCACCTTTAAAAATTATATTACTAAATTTGTGTATTGTCAACTTTTCCTTTATTTTTTTTTATATTTGTGAACTTTTCCTTTCAATTATTTTTTTTATATTTAAAAATGTTTGCTTAAGGGGAGGAGAGAACCATCCTTTTACGTGTATTGTCAACTTCTGGTATTGTTGTTTTTTTATTTTTATTTTTTTCAATTTTTGATAAATAGCATTGGATGATTGTTGCTGTTAGAAAGGTTTTTAAAATTGCGTAAAAATTTTGGAAATAACAAAATTAGGTTATTTTATTTTATTTTATTACGTTCATGTTTCCAATTTTTTATTTAAAATATAAATAAAAACATTATTTTATCCTTCTTAACTTATAAAATATATAATAAAAATTAAAAAAAAAGGATAGTTACTAAACAGTCCAGAAAAACAGTCCAGAAAAACAAGAAACTTAGAGCTATTTTCTTTATTAAAGGGAAACAAGAAACAGGAACCAGGAACCAATAACGTGAGCTCAAACCAAATAAGAAATAAATTGTAGTTAAAATAGGAATTAAACCACAATTGAAAGAGAGATTGAGTTTCCATGAGAAATATTTTTGTTAAGAGAGTAAATGTTCTTCTTACCCGCCGCTGCTGTAAGGATCTTTCAGCCCATTGGAGAAGATTATGTTACTTGCAAACCTTTGGAGCACTAATTTCAGGTCCTGCAGAATTTACCACTTTCAATATTGACAACACAAAATTTTTTTCCCCGAAAGATATACAATTTGTTTTGTGTGAGTTAAGATTTGTTTGTGAGAGTTCATACTTCATAGAACAACAAACTTCAAAACTTGTGTAATTTGCCTTGAAAAATTTTCTCTAAAATCAGTGAGTAGGGAAGTTAGGAAGACTTACATGGCCACCATAGAAAGTTGTGATCCAATGAGGCTTTGGTGAGACACCATACCAAGCCTTGCAATCGTTTTTGAAGCTGTTTAAATCGAACGGCGCGGTCGGGAACATCGATTCGACCTTCCCACTGACACCAATGGGGATTACCATCTCGCTACAAATCTAAACTTCAAAAGAAATTATTAATTATTTAATATGACTGGCGCAATATATCCTAGTAGTTTAATACTCAGAATGATCATTCTATTCTATCACTTTTTGAACCACACATCAATCATCGGATTCACTACTTAACAAATCTCCCAAAACTCACGAAGAATTCATCACTAGTCTTGTTTTCTTTCAAATTTCATCAAATTTCAAATCATACGCGTATTCTATAATTCATTAAACGCACATAACAATTTATTAAGGCAGACTTGTTCATGTTTAAGGTAGAAATGGTAACACTTACCAAAATCGTCTCGTTGGTTGGGATGAAATTGAAACCAAAAGAAAAAGAAGATTAAAATTAGGATCGAAAGACAAAATACCTGAAAACTATACTGATCAGTGGGATCAACAGTATGCCAAGAATCGGAGACATCGTAACACGGCTTCTCCCCCATATAAGCAACAACCCCTGCAAAAACTTGTCCAATCAAATCGCTCGTTTTCTTCTTCGCTTCTCCATCAATGGCCGCGCATATGGCGTCCACTGGATTCTCCGATGGGAAATTGTACTGCGCCGCTCCCGAGAACATGTTATCCAGATAGTCCTTCAGATCCGAACTGCGATTCAATTTGGCGCAAGTTTTGAATCTCTTGCTCAGAATCGAAAGCCCCTGCGGCTTCTCGGCGATTCGGTCGATTTCCGCCCATGATCTGCGGATGATTTCGTAGCAGGTTTCGCTCGTTTCCTGATTTCATCATCGATTGATTGATAAATTAAATTGGAAGGAAAATGGAGGATTAGAGATTTAGGAGTTTAGAAATTACTCTGAAGGATTTGGAGACGACGGAGTAATATCCATCTTGAGGCGTAATGTTGTCGAAGTAGAGGACTGGTGCCGATGAAGCTAGGGCTCCGAGAGCGATGTGAGGATACTTCAGCCTGAACCACGAAGCAAGCACTGTGCATCCATGGCGGCAGGATTCAACCAAATTAGGTTAAATTATACGCCCCCAATTTTAAAAAGTTTGATTACATTATAAATTTGCAATTTAGTCCTTAGGATTTTAAGGGAGTTAATTTCTATTCGGCCTTCTTGGTTTGGTCAAAATGAAATTATGCCCCGACCGTGTGGATAAAATTGAAAAATTTAAAGCTATAGGTAACCAATTGAAATTGCAATGACCAAATTTCTATAATCTAATAAAAAAAAAATTTCAATAGATTTCTAACTTTGTAAAAATTTAATCCATATATTTTAAAAAGATTTTAACAGATCTTGATTTTTGTGTCAACAATTACTATGATTAATAAGCTCTAGTAATTTGAGGTTTATGCCACTAAAAGCTTGAATCTTCCTCCAATCAAACCCAACACGTAATCTTTAAATAATACACGTACATGATAATTTCTAAACAAAAAAAAAAAAAGAAAGAAAAAGAACACTAACACGGTGAGAGTTAGGCTAACAAAGTTAATATTAGAGACTTATTAGATACCAAATTGAAATTTCAAGGATTTGCTAAAAACGTTTTCAAGATAGGCCTAACTATAAGATGTCCTATAAATGATTAAATTTATCACTTTGTTCTCCGTCGTTATGCCCATTCCAAGATGAGTTGGAAGAGGAATTCTTAATTCTTACATGAATGAGCCCTACCCTTGTAAACTCACACCTAATCAGGAAAAAATAAATAATTATAGGAGTGAGTATTACACCAAGAATTCATTGACAAGCGGATGACTTTTCTAGTTGGCTTTATTGATATAGCTTAGATTGAGAAAATACTGCCCTGACAGACTAGCTTAAGTTTTAGGGTTAATTGGTTATTTCATTATGTTTAAGACTAACTTCAATTGACTTATTTGAGACTTATGGGAGTATGATGAAATAAACATGACTTTAAAAATTTATGGATGAGATATGTAATTTAATCGAAAAATAGTTTTATGGAAATTTTGGGCAATTATGTTTGAATTACTTCCACCGTAGGAGCCTCCAATGACAATGATTGGTGAAGTCTCAGCTGCGAACATTTTCTTGACGTGCAAAATCACTTGGGCGTAATCCGCTAAGGCTTGAGCTGAACTTAAATGCCCTCGAATGGTGGTATTTTTCATAGCCTTCTCTAAAGAACCAAATGGTATTGACTGCCCATAAAATCTATGCTGTAAATAACAAAACATATGTAAATGTATATGGTAGTAAACAATCTAGAAATAAAAAGAAAGATATAGGTATTACGAACTCATGTTAGATTATTACCAGACTAAAAAAATAAGCTGGTATTAGTAATATGTACCTCTAAATACACAACCATAGCCTTGTACCGAGAGGCGAAAGGGAGGGTAAAAGATAAGTCATTATCGAGACTTCCTTCGGCACCCAAGTAGGCGAAGATGGGAATGTTGGGATTGACACCTTCCCAATACTTGAAATTGATGATATATCTTTGATCAAACGTGATATAACTTTGAGGTTGGTAATTGAAGTGATCAAGTGATTGTTTGTAGTAGAAAGTGACTAATTCATCATATATATCAAGTTCTTGAGGCTTGTTTTGGAATGACCTCCTTAGAAGGCTTGTTTTGGAATGACCTCCTTAGCCTTCTAAGGCGTGGGATGTGGGCAGAAACATGGAGAGAAAGGAGGAGAAAAAGTGGAAGAAATATGAATTGTTTAACAATGTTGTTCATGTTGTTGTTACCCACATTTATCAAATTCAATTGTGGATATGTATTTATAGGCTCACAAAAGTTTAGGCACACAAAAAACCATATTTTCCCACTCTTTTTTATTACCAAAAATTAGTCTCACTCCACCCATCTTTCCTATCACTTATCATTGAAAAAGTTGAAACTCTCCCCTCCTCCTTGAGAGAGGAGTATGTAAATCTCAAAAGTTCCTTTTACAATTCTGACTCTCTATCTTTAATGTGAATAAAACTTTCTCATTCATTGAGTTATTCCATTAAATCTAATCACTTTCTCTCTCGTCTCTTCTCCATCGAAGATACACACAACGAAGAACGAGGAGAGAGGAGGGGTGGTGATATTGGAGCGATAAATAATATCGCTACAATGCTACTATCTCCTAATAATCGTTTACATTCGAAAATCTGCATGCTCCTAATAACTATCGGCTATAGATTTGAAATACTTAAATAGTTTCTTTCTCATATATCTAACCTAGTAAAACCTGTCCTATTGTGGTAGCCTTCTCCAATAATATCTCATAGATAGTTAGGAGGGAGAGATTATATTTTAATAGTGTTTTTTCATCACCCTAAAATATATTAAGAAACAAAAGTAATCAATTTTTACCTTTAAACTTTTGCGATGTGTATTAATTTTTACGCTCACATTAGACCCTAGGCCGAAGTAAGCATTGAAATTTTTACCTTTTGTTTAATTTTCGTTAGTTCACCCCTAATATCAACAAAAAGTAATGTAAAAAAATCTCTAAAAACTCACTAATTCCAATAAAGATCAAACTTAGTACAAAATTAAATTTTATCAGCACATAAAATCAACTATTTATTAGCTTTTCCATAACTCAAAAATTAAAAAAATAAAATTGAAAAACAACTCTTACAACGTTTTTCTCTAGAATCTTATTCAGTTAATTTGGAACATATGTTTTATAATTTTCTTGAATACATGAGAGAATATATATATATTTTTTAACAATTCTTCAAACGAAAACCTGCAAAAACACTTAACAAATTTAAGGTAAAGATTATATCACGTTTTCAATTTTAAGGTAAAAATTGCAACATTTATTTAAGTTTTAGGTGCAATTTAATAGAATTGAAAGTTTATTACAATAAAAATTGGTATACCTTATTAAGTTTAGAGTGAAATATGAAAATCTTTTTCCTTTTCAAAACATTAAAAAAGTATGATTGTTACCACATCAACCTTAAAACCAATTTAAAAAAATGCCACATCATCATCTTATTATTATTATTATTAAAGTGCCAATGAAAAGTGAAAAAGCAAAGAGAATATTGAAGCATTTTAAAAACTCAAAGGATTCAATTGTACAATTTTAGGGGTTGAAAACTTTAGTATTTAGTAAGCTAAAAAGGAAYTTTTGGCTTACGGAGATTTTACAATCTATCTAATGGGCACTAATAGGTAGTGGTCAACCAATTAATAGAACCTTCAACCTTAAAAATGATTAATAAAAGACAAGACATCCACCATAGCCAATAGGACAACCATAGTTGGATCATAAGTTTCCACATTTCTTCACTATAGTCTCAATTTCAAAGGTATATGATTTATCCCTTCACATCAATGTCACGTTTTATAAATTCTTTCATTATTCTTTGATTCGGGTTGAATTCTGTGTATAAATCATCTTTTATCTTTCTTAAAATTGAAGATTTGGACCGTGCATCCTATATTTATTGAGTTTTTCTTAGTTATTTTAGAGTGTATTTTTTAAAAGAATCTTGTGATCTCATCAACTATCTCATTGAGTTTATTTTGATTTTTGAATTTGTGTATTCTCTAGTTTAATATTTAATTAAAAAACCATTTTAATCAGACAAAAAAAAACACACACACAATAAATAAATAAATAAATATATATATATATATACACGCATAGAACCTATTATTGCTATGGGGCTCTCCAATACATTACATATGTGAAGCTACATTTTTTCCGACAATTAAAACTACATTATTCATCATTTAAATAAATGAAAAATTTTCAACAGAAGTCATTTTAGAATCAATGTTGAAAGGATTGTATTAATAATATTATTTTTTAATTCCTCCACATCTGATATTTTTTTTAATTGGCTTTATTTGTCTTTACTATTTTTTACTATACCCTTTTTATTTATGGCTTTTTCATAAAGGTCTTTTCTCTCTGTTTGGAAATTTTGTGGTATATTTGGTTATGGGTAATTTGAGGTAGTTTATTTTTGTTTCCTCATCTCCGAGGCTTTGATTTGGATATCTTTAATTAATGGAATATTTTCTATAATACGGGCCAGCCTTTTTTTTTCTTTAAATATTGAAAAGTAGTTAAGATAAATTTATTGATTTAACAGTATTTTTCTTACTTACTAATTGATCTAATTTTTTCTTATTTACTGTTTCATCATTTGTTGGTGAAAACAAAAAAAGATTATATGTTCTCTTTTGGATTTGCTTTATGCTAAATATATATCGAGAACGTACTTCGATTGAAGATGATGAGTTTTATTAACGATTGCTAAACACACTGAATCTGATATAAGGARAGTTTGTGAACATAGATCGTCAAATGGATTGGAACAATTAGGAATTGCAGCACAAAATTCAAGAAGGAAGTTCTTTCAAATTTATGCATGAGAAAATATGTACCGGTACTAATCCTTTGATAATGTATTATAAATCTCTGGGTATAACCTTGTAAAAGTATGTTGGAAACTGAATTGTGGCGGGTTCATATATCTTCCTAACTTTGCATATCTTTTAACATTCTCATAACTTTTAATTTTTAATTTGCTCACAAAATTACAATAGAAAATTAAATTTATAATCATTGCTATTATTCCAACAAACCATTAAATAATTGGGATAATTACGTCCTTTCAAATATTCTTTTAGATTTCTGCCAATAAAATACCACTTTTTGTCCTCGTTTATTATGTTAATTGATTTGTTTTTCTAATAAATTAATCGTCATTTAAAGTATATATTTACATTTATTAATAAATGATTATATTTTAATAATTGATTTAAGGAATAAAGAAAGTTTTCAAATTAATTATACTTGTCTTATTTTGGTTCAGTTTCCAGCTTTTTTTTTTCTTTTTTATCCCAAAGCGGTGTTTTATTTTCTCAAGCTTCGATCAACAGCTCTATTATTTTTCTGATGACGGGTACTTATTTTATTGGAGAAATCGGATAAATGGGCTGCCTATACAAAGATTATTGTTATTTTAGCTACTTTTTTCAAAACCTATATTCTCTGAGGATTTGTTGACATCACTTAGATATCAAATGACTTTCCCTCTACTAATATTTTCTGAGTTTTTGCTAACATTACCCAGTTACCAATCCATTTTTAGAGCGAGAGGAGGAGATCGAGAGCGAGAGCGAGAGAAATAAAAGAGAGACAAGAGAGAGGAGAGAGATAGGAGAGAGAGAGCGAGAAAGAGTGATAGCAGGAAAAAGATAAGAGAGACAAGAAAGAATAGAGAAATAGGGAAAGTCATTTGGTACACAGATAAAAGGGAGAAGAGAGAATAGAGAAATAGGGAAAGTCATTTGGTACAGGTTGATGTAAAAAATATAGATTTTGAAAATGGATGATTAGAAAACAATACTCTTTTGGAAAGATGTCTGCATATTGCAATTTCCCCTATTTTATTTGCATGGTTATCATTTACCATTTTCTCAATTGTTCATCGTTTTTTCTCCTAACTAATTTGCATTTTATTATTTCTTAATGTTTTCATCTGCGACAAATGATTTTTTTTTTTAATCTTTTCTTCTGACCATACATAAAATATTTTTTTTGTGACAACAGTACATAGTATTTAGCTCGAAATTACGGAAATATGTCTCTTCCCAAACTATTTCAAAAAATAATGTTTTGGAAATAGTAGGTCGTCTCTCAAACATTGATCGTCTCCTAACGTGGCGCTTACATTTTATAAAAAAATAAGATTTGGTCGTCTCTTCAAGATCAGACGACATGTTTGGCGGGATTTTTGATTGTCTCTTCCGGAGACGATAATATTATTCTAGGCAAAAACAAAAGAACTATTATGTATATATAACACAACACTTAAATATATAATGAATATTGTGGTGCAACGAATAAGGGACCATTTGAGACGTCCAAGGGCTTGGGTTCGCATGTTTGTTTTTTTTCGTTTTGGTAATATTATTATTATTAAATGATTAAAATAATAATATTATTATTATTATAAAGGATTAACGTAAAAAAATATTATTATTATTAATTCTTATTATTTTTTTATTTTCTGAGTTCTTATTAATCCTTTATAATAATAATATTATTATTATTTTTATTATTATTGTTGTTGTTTTAATGATCATTTAATAATAATAATATTACCAAACCGAAAAAAAAAACCAATATCACCACTTCCCAGGTGGTCCTTTATCCACTACACCACAATATTCATTTTGTTCTAAAATGTTGTGTTATATATATAATAATTGTTTTGTTTTTGCTTAGAATAATATTGTCGTCTCTTCCGATCAAGCAAGATTTTTGAAATCCCGCCAAACATGTTGTCTCTTGAAGAGATGACCAAGCCTTTTTCTTTTTTAAATTAACGTGGCGCTTACAAAGCGCCATTTTAGTTGGTCGACGACCAGTATTTGCCACTTCAATAGACGACATGCTATTTCCAAAACATTATTTTTGGAAATAGTTTGGGAAGTGGCATATTTTCGTAACTACTTTCGAAAATAGTATTCTTAAGAATAAAAATCCAGTATTTAGTATTTTAAAATAAATTATATGCCGCGTATACTTGATATAAGTAATTTCGTATCAATTAGTTTATTAATGGAAGACTTATGAATAAAACGTTGACTTGAGTAATTGGTTTGGTAATGGGTTAGTCAACATTATTGGAATGGACAAAGATAAAACGTGGATCATGCCCCTATCCAACATTATAATGCCTCCTTGAAAAGACCACAATTTTCATTTTTATCTATTAAATCAAGTGTTTGTTTGAAATTTAAACAAAAAAAAAAGTACTTAAAAATATTAAAAAAGTTTGAACTAGTATTTAAATTTTCAGAGTTGTAACCAATATTTGAATTTAGAAATCTGATCTAGGAAGATGGATGAATCTTTTGCCGTATTGGAGTAGTTGCATACAATTGGTTATCTTTAAGAGAACATTGATTAACGAATTAACAAAAAAAGAGAGGAGAAATTGAAACTGAATTTTATTTCCTTCTCAACCCTTGATTGAGTAAGAAGAGAGGTGGGTAGGGTAAAAATAATAATCTGTCGGTCGGGTCAAAACCAACCCGTCACGACCTGAAACTCTTTGGTTCGATTTGATTTTTGGTTCAGATCGATTCTTTACATCCCCAGCATTAGAATTCCTCGAGCATATCCCAAAAGGGCGAGGTAGAGTGGCCGCAATTAAAAAGCGTGTATGGCAAGCTTTTCGGAGGGATGGGAAAATAGATCATTATTCGATTCCCCATTGATTTATTGTGAGTTTAGGACGAGTTTACCTCTTAAGAATTGGTTGTTTACCTTTTTAAACATTTAAGAGTGTGTCTAATAGATTCTTAAACTTTAATAGGTCTCTAAATTAAATTTTGTATTGACTCAAATACAAGATTGGACGATTTTTATTAAGATTCCTTACACTATATTTTTCAAATCTCTAATGCATGTCATACATCATTGAGCATGAATATTTATGCAAAAGGACCTTCATTTTATCTTCCATAGATGTGGTTGAACGGTTTCACATTAATAATTTTTCATTGTAACGAGGTAAACAATGAAAAGTGCCAAATTTTATTAATGTCAATTATATTCACTAATATGTGGCATTATAGGCCATACATTCTCTAAAATCACCACAATTATATTGTCCAAGTTGGCTCATAAAATAAAACAATACAATGTAACTAGCCACAAGTAATTAAAATCAAAATAAAATCTGGTTCGCTGCTCTTCGGATCTAGTTTGCCACCGCTCTTCAAATCTAGATCATCGCAGCCAAAATCGTGAGGAGGCAATCTAGATCTGAAGAGCGGCGGTGAACTGGATCTGAAGAGCAGCGACATTCACGATCTAAAGAACGRCGATGACTGGATCTGAAGAGCAGGGACAATTTGGATCAGAAGAGCAGCGCGGTGTAAGCCCAGGTATGAATTTTCTTGAATTCTTTACCGTTTATTTCTAGGTTGTCTCTATCTTGAGCATTTAAGAAATAAGATTGCTTAATTTCTTGAATGAATTGTTTCGATTTCAACTTAATCTTCTTTTAATTTTACACGTGCTTAATAAGAGAGTCAAATGAAAGAATGTTCATGATTTTGCTAGGTCCGAGTTCAATCGGGATCTCATCGTGTGAGATGAATCTACAATAGTCGCGTTGTACAGTAATCTTGATCTCCTCCCTAAACAGTATATGACCTGTGGCCTCCGATTCAACTCCCGAGAAAAGCTCCATGATCATATGTACTGGCATGGTTACCAAGCATGTTTCTGTTTATTTTTTCAATTAAAAAAATTTAAAAACAAAAAACAGTTACCAAACGCAACTCTATTTTTCTTAACGTTGCTGCTCTTCAGATCCAGATCCTCGCTGCTCTTCATTTCCATATCGTCACTTTTCAGATCCAAAATGTCGCCGCTCTTCAGATCTAGTTCGTTGCGACTCTTCAAATCCAGATCGCCACTGCCTACCATTGAATACACTGTTGAAGAGGCAGCAATCTGGATTTGAAGAGCGGTGGTGAACTAGATCTGAAGAACGACAATCTGGATCTGAAGAGCAGCGACATTCTAGATCTGAAGAGCATGAAGAGCAGGGATGATCTGGATCTGAAGAGCAGCGTGGTGGAAGTCCAGGTATGTATTTTCTTGAATTCTTTACCGTTTATTTCTAAGTTGTCTCTATCTTGAACATTTAAGAAATAGGATTGCTTAAATTTCTTGAATGAATTGTTTCGATTTCAACTTAATCTTCTTTTTATTTTAACACACGTGCTTACTAAAAGAGTCAAATGAATGAATGTTCAGGATTTTGCTAGGTCTAAGTTCAATCGGGATCTCACCATGTGAGATGAATCTACGATAGTCGCGTTGTATGGTAATCCTCCCCAACCAATGTATGACCTGGGGCCTCCGATTCCGCTCCCAGGAAAAGCTCCATGATCATATGGACTGGCATGGTAGGGAGCAAAAGATTTCTCGTGGCTGGTTCATGAATAAAGCTTCATGGGTTGCTTATGGGCGTAAGGATGCACCTGAACTTGAAGGTGGTCCATCCCAACCATCTGGTAAATGAAACCTATCTCAAGTTGGGTAAACAAAAAATGGTTACCAAGCATATTTTTGTTTACTTTTTCAATTAAAAACAAAAAACAAAAAACAATTACCAAATGCAACTCTATTTTTCTTAACGTCGCTGCTCTTCAAATCAAGAATGTTGCTGCTCTTTAGATCCAGATCGTCGCTCTTCATATCCAAAATGTCGCCGCTCTTCATATCCAATTCGCCGCCGCTCTTCAGATTCAAATCGCCGCCACCTACCATTGAATATGCTGTTGAGGAGGCGACGGTCTGAATTTGTAGAGCGGTGGTGAACTAGATCTGAAGAGCGGCAACATTCTGGATCTGAAGAACGATGATCTGGATTTGAAGAGTAGCAACGATCTGGATCTAAAGAGCAGCAACATTTTAGATTTGAAGAGCAAAGACGTTCTGGATCTGAAGAGCAGCAAAGATTTGGATTAGAAGTGCAGGGATGATCTGGATCTAAAGAGCATTGTGGTGGAAGCCCAGGTATGAATTTTCTTGAATTCTTTACCGTTTATTTCTAAATTGTCTCTATCTTGAACATTTAAGAAATAAGATTGCTTAATTTCTTGAATGAATTGTTTCCATTTCAACTTAATGTTCTTTTTATTTTAACACATGTGCTTACTACGAGAGTCAAATGAATGAATGTTCAGGATTTTACTAGGTCTGAGTTTGATTGGGATCTCACCATGTGAGATGAATCTGTGATAGTCGTGCTGTACGGTGATCTTGATCTCCTCCCCAACCCGTGTATAACATGTGGCCTTCGATTCAGCTCTCGGGAAAAGCTCCATGATCATATGGACTGGCATGTTAGGGAGCAAAAGACTTCTCGCGGTTGGTTCATGAATAAACCCTCATGGATTGCCTATGGCCGTAAGAATGCACCTGAACCTGAAGGCGGTCCATCCCAATCATCTGATAAATGAAACCTATTATCTCAAGTTGGGTAAACAAAAAATGGTTACCAAGTATGTTTCTGTTTATTTTTTTTCAATTAAAAAAAATTAAAAGCAAAAAACAGTTACCAAACGCAACTCTAGTTTTTTTAATGTTGCTGCTCTTCAAATCTAGATCGTCACCGCTCTTCAGATCCAAATTGTCGCCGCCTCAACTGCGACTTCAATGGTAGGCTTGAAGAGCAGCGACATTCTGGATCTGAAAAGCGACGACGATTTGGATCTGAAGAGTTACCAAACACAACTCTATTTTTCGTAATTGAAAAAGAGAGAACAAGAAATAATAAACAAGGGGAACGTTTTCCCGTTTCTTGTTTCTTTTTCTTCATTTTTAATAAAGAAAAATAGAATTGCATGATAAACAATATTATTATTTATGTTTTGTAACAAATAGAAACGAAACCAAAAACAAAAACTTGTTTTGATTTGTTTCAAAAACTTCTATACAAATTTGAGAATGTTTCTAAAAAACGAGAAACAAAAAATATAATTAATTGTAAAATGCTTAAGTTTTCTTAATAAAATTTGAAAACAAGAAACAAGAAACGAGAACGTTACCAAACAGGTCCAAGAAAATAGAAAAAACGTTACCAAAGAACTTGCAACTAAAAAAGGAATCAAATGGATTCAGTGAATACTCGTTTGCTAGGATTTGGAGGATTTGTTTTTGAAAACTGTTTTCGGATTATGTGATCCAAATAGTAGAAATTCTGAAAACGATTTTTAAAAGACCTGTTTGGTTAGAAACTCGGATTCTGTTTTTTGTTTTCAGATTCGCTGAATCAAATGAATTCAGCGAATACGGCAGGATTTTGGAGATTTGTTTTTTAAAACTGTTTTCGGATTCTGTGATCCAAATAGTAGAAATTATATAAACAACTTTTCTATGTTTTCAGTATTTTCAGATTCAAAATTTGAAATTTTTAAGATGCAGAATTACATTAAAAAGTATAAAAACTTTGATAAATATATTACTTCATATTATAAACTCATTTTATGTTTGTTAAAATTAAAACATATAAAAGATATAAAATATGATGTATTCTAAATTATATAACGTTGTAAAATAATAATTATACAAAATTCATAAAAAATGTTAATAAATTAATTAATATAACTTTAAATTAAACTAAATATTTAGTTTAAAACTACTTCTACCTTAGAAATATATTACTAAACAAACATTGAACAATTTTTTAAATTGAGATTTAATTACCAAATCTGCTACCAAACACATATCTGAAAACACTGAAAACAAATAATACAACTTCGTTTTCATTGAATTTCTGTTTTTTGATTACCAACCAAACACACCCTAAGGGCATGTTTGGTTGGAGACTCGGATTCTTTTTTTTTTTTTCCAGATTCACTGAACAAATGGATTAAGTGAATATGCGTTTGACAGGATTTTGGAGATTCGTTTTTTAAAATTGTTTTCGGATTGTGTGATCCAAATAGTAGAAATTCTGAAAACGATTCTTTTATGTTTTCACTGTTTTTAAATTCGGAATTTGAAAATTTTAAGATGCAAAATTACATTAAAAATGATAAAAACTTTGATAAATATATTATTCATGTTATAAACTAATTTTTTGTTTGTTAAAATTAAAATATGTAAAATATAATGTATTCTAAATTATACAACCTTGTAAAATAATAATTATATAAAATTCATTAAAAAATATTAATTAATTAATTAATTAATATAAATTTAGATTAAACTAAAATTTAGTTGGTAACTATTTATGGTTTCCAAATATAGTTAAAAATTCAATTACCAAATCTGCTACCAAACATATATCTGAAAACAATGAAAATAAAAATACAGCACTAGTTTTCATTCAATCCCTTGTTTTCAAATTTCTATTTTATGATCACCATCCAAACGCACCCTAAATGTCTTTCTTACCTGCCACTGCTTTAAGGATCTTTCAGCCCATTGGAGAAGATAATGTTACTTGCAAACCTTTGGAGCACTCATTTCAGGTCCGTAAAATTTACCACTTTTAATATTGACAATAGGGATGGCAAAAATACTGTTGGGACCGAATCCCCTTGGTACCCGACCTGATCGAGTCGGGGATTCCCCTGTTTGACCGGGGACGAGGTCAAACTGGGGATCCCAATCGGGTTTCCCGGTGGGGATGGGGTGGGGACGGGGATCGGTTCCCTCGCCCCGTCCTCGTCCCCGACCCTACCCTGTTTAATATTTTATTACTTTTTCTATTTTTTTATATAATAATATTAATATATATTAATTTTATAAATACTTTTTAATTTAAAAAAAAAAATTCAATCTAATACTCTCATTTAGCCACTTTGTGTTTACTTTTTATACTAATAATAACAAAAATTAATTAAAAAATTAAAAAAATATATTTATAATGGGTCGTCACCGATTGGGGAATCCCCGCCCCGTCCCCAAAATTTCGGGGACGAGGGCGAGGATGGGAAAAAAATCCCCAACGGAGTGGGGATGGGGATGACCCTACCCCGCGCCACTCCGTTGTCATCCCTAATTGACAACACAAAATATTTTTTCCCAAAACATATACAATTTTTTGTGTGTAGGTGGGTCAAGATTGGATCCAACTTTTATTAATATTCCTAACACTATTTTTTTCAAATCTCTATTTCATGCATACATAATTAAGGATTTCTAGAATAAAAATCGTAAAATTTCAGAACAATCAATACCAAGCGTCTAAGTATGGAAGAAGACCAAAATCTATAAACAGATTAAAATGACCTAGAACCACTAGATAGATTGACCATGAACTACCATGAACTGTAAGAAGTTATGGTTTGTAGTTTCCTCAACTATATACAACCCAAATTGAATATGGGTAATACTCTCTATTTGATGGGGAATGATAATGGATTGGGGACCATAACCATATATATATAAGTTAATTCTAGGATTTCTCATAATTCCCTAAGATTAATGGGCTGATTTCTACTCAGCAAGCCACACCAGTTAGTCATAGACCCATTTAAATAGCATAAATATAATTGCTCTTTAATTTTGTTACTCACATATGAATTAATTATTAAATTAATTCCAACAGTTTCTCATTGTCATCTAGCTTGTTATGAGGTAAACAATGATTTGTTTCCACAAATGTACTAAATATGTCAATTATAACCCGTAACTTGTGGCATTAGAGGCCATACATACCTTCAAAATCACCCCAATTATATTGAAGTTTATTTCATTACATACTCTTCATTTTCAACCATATCATTATCTATTACTTTTATTTCATCTTTTGATTTGTTTATACCTATCATTTTCTTCTATTATTTTATTATTTTTATTACTTTTACTCCCAATAACAAATTTATCGAGAGCACCCTTTTGAGATTCAATATGTTTTTTCTATTATTATATTCTTATTAAGCTTTTCATATCTAGATTCATATTTTCTTATAGACATATTGATTTTGTAAGTAATTAAGCAAATCTAAAAAAATCTCATATATCAAGGTATTGAACAACCAACAATATGAAATAATGTTATTAGAAAAGTAAACGAATTTGAACAAAAAAAACTCAAACTTTGAAGCCGCTAGATTGATTTGAGCAAATAAGAAGTTTTGATTTATACTCCAATTGATAATCACATCGAGAGGAGTTGTGAGACCATACAGAATATCAAAGATGAAAATTTAAAACTTGAGAGAGAGCAAGAAAGAGAAGGATAAAGTTAAACTTAAAATAAATCTAACTTACGTATAAAGTTTTTTTTGTTTAAGAAAAGTTGAAAAGTTTTAGTTATAATAATAAATAAATATAAAGATAAGGAATAGGGAAGCTCTCAAACAAAAGAAATTGTGAAGAAAATGATAAAAGTTGAAGAAATTTGAAATAATAGCAAATAAAAATTAAGAGAAATTTATGTCCTATAGTTTAAATCTGTCCTTTCAATAGTCATTACATAATATCGTTATACTAAAAGAAAAAAAAAAGGTTAATACATAAATATTCTTACTTCTTATTTAGTAAGAGACATTTATAAAACATTTAATTAATTGGTACCAACACTTTTTTTGAACAGCAAGAGATCAGCATGATACTTGGAAATCCAACCGTCAATTATGTCCATCTCAGTCTTTCTTTGCATTTTCAACCAATCAGGATCGTCCACCTCAGCATTTTGTATGTCCACGCAATGGGCCCCTGCATTTCAAATATACACTTCATTTTCATTTGCCTTGTATCCCTTCTCATATAATCTATATTAGATATATCGTGAAATGTGAAATAGAATACTTCTTTTTGCAAAGGAAAATAAAATAATTTATTTACAAGTTTTTCTTTTCTTTTGTTTGTTTGTTCTTTTTTTTTGAAAATAATTATTTACAAGTTCTTATAAGTTATAACATATCATACTCGAGTTTGTAATTACATAAATAATAAGATAAAACAGTAGCAAGTTTAAAATTTTATATAAATAGCATAATTTGATTCGATTTATAGAAGGAAAAAAATATGTGTTTGTTATGGGTAGCTAATGACCACAATTCAAACTCTGCTTCTTGTTTTTAAACACAATAAATCAAATGAATTAAAATATGTAAAATATAATATATTATAAATTATATAACATTATAAAATAACAATTATACAAATTTTATAACAAAAATGTTAATAAATTATTTAATATCATTTTAGATTAAATTAAATATTTAGTTAGTAACTACTACTAGTTTACAAATATATTGCTAAACATTGCTGAATAATTTTTTTAAATAGAGATTCAATTTTCAAATTTCTACCAAACAAATATTTGAAAGCACCAAAAACAAAGGAGACATTTATATTTTTCACTGATTCATGTTTTCAATTTTATGTTTTCTAATCACTAATCAAATGTAAGCTATTTTTTTTTTTATCATACTTACAAATATGGTAACTCATTTTGAATTTTGAATTCTTATTTTCAATTTTTGCTTATTTCAGTTTTACCCTCAGGTTTATATTAGTGACATTAAAGTATATCAGTTATTGATGTACGCCAGGTATACCAACTGGTATACCTTGATATACTTTATATTAGATATATCAAATATATCACTGATATACCTTATTTGAAATACTTTATATTAGAATAAAGTATATCACTAATATACCTTATTCGAACTATATTAGTGATATATTTTATATTAGGTATTTCAGTTATAACTTATATATCTTAATGTACTACATACTAAGTATATTAGTTTTAATTTGTAAACTTAATATGCAGTGCATCAAGATATATAAGTTATAACTAATATACTTAGGTGTGTTTGAGAGTGATGGTAAAATTATTGATTTTGAAAAAAGAGATTTAAGTTATAACTGATTTTCCAAAATCATCATCAAGGTATATCAGTTATAACTAATATATTTAGGTGTGTTTGATTATGGCAAAAGTAATTTTGGCACTTCCAAACACACCTTTAATCATGCAGTACATCAAGTTAGAAAAGTATATCAGATATAGATGGTAAATTATTATAACTAATAAACTTCAAATTTTGTACATCAAAATATATCCATTATAACTAATATACAAAATATATCACTTATATAAGATCCTATAAGGTATATGAATGATAAATTCTGTATATTGATATACCTTGTTTGGGTACAAAAACTTGATAGTCTTAAATCTATTTTGTTGGGCATTCTATTAGAAACAAATGTTTTTCTTTATCCTTCTAAACCTTTAGATATATGAATGGTATATCAAATTAGGTATATCGTTATAATTGGTTTACCTCATATGAAATATTTTAGATATAAGTGATTTACCTTGATGTACTAGATACTAGATATATCGATTATATAATTTATTTTATAAGACAAAATTCTTTTAGGCAAAACCCTTGATATATTTTCTTGAATGTTAAAGGTCCGTGTATCACAAGTCTTTATTAGATAATCTCTGATTAAGTATACCAAAAACTTTGAAGGACGTCTCTTAATTCTAAATGACAAGAAATGTCAAAAAGGTATTGAACAATTCCATCTGGCTCGGAAAAAGAGTTTTTAGATGTTTAAAATTTCTAATTTAGAGTAAAACTAGACCTTAACCTCCAAATAAAATTTTCGCGTAGAAGTAAAACATAATATAAAGTATAACATTGGTAAGTCAGCATTTCATATTAGATATATCAATGTATATCAACATTGAAATCTTCAATCAGTTATATTAATGATATATAAAATTAGGTATATCAATGGTGTCATCACACATATATAAGTAATTAGATAAGTACATCATAGTATTGGTATATCAACACACATATATATCAATAATTAAATAAGAAAAAAATTATCATATTTATAAATATCTGGGTTTTATTATTTAATACAATTTTCGATTTTTAGTTCTTTTGATTTTATCCTTCAAGATTTTCAGATATATCAATGCTATATTAAATCAAATACATCAGATACATCATTGATATATTGCCATTCATATAAGTATATATCTTGATATATCGCCATTCGTATAAGTATATATCTTTATAACTAATTTATCCTCATGTACTACTCCTTAGTCCTTACTAGGTAAATCTTTTTAAAAATATATATACTTTTTTTTTAGCCACCCAATGTAATTTCCTCCAAAATTTATCCTTTGTTTGATGTTCACTTGTTCCTGGACTGTTCTTTTTAACAATTATATTATACATTCGACTTTTAGGAAATTAAAATCGTATACAAATTTCAAAAGCTGATAAATTTAGCTCTAATAAACTCTCTTATTTTTAAAAAAAATTAACTAAAATTTATATAACATATTTAAAAAGTAAGCCATTTATATTATATTTTAAAATATAAAAGTAAAATAAAATTGTATTCAAGAGAATGTTTAAGATGATGTAAAGTTAGATTTTCAAAATCAATATTAAAACTTTAATCCAAAAATTTAGCAGTAAAATACCTTTAGCAGTGGTGATAGCAACAATGGTCTGTGATATATTATGCAACACCCTGAGATTAAGTCAAGATAATTCAGTATTTATATGAATAAAGAAACAATAAGGAAAAATAAAGCCTTCTCCCATCTTTAAAAACTATATTACAGATTTAAATTTATGTTAAATAATTAATGAAAAGAGTAGCAGGAAAGACCCACAACTTTTTTATGCAAAATTGAAGGCTTATTTGATACCGTTTTCGTTATGTTGGGAAATTTAGGAACGACAAAATCAAATTTCATGTTTCTATTTTTTTTCAAGACATAGATAAAAGCATTATTTTATCATTTTTAACTTATAAAATGCATAATAAATATTTAAAAATAAATATAACATAAAATCTTTTCATATTTAATTTGGAAATTAATTCTCATTTAAAACTATTTTTTAAAATTTAGTTTTAAATTTAAAATTTTAAAGAAAAAAAAAACAAGAAATGGCTACCAAATACAATTAAAAACGAGAATCAGTTACTAAATGCAACTCTATTTTTCTTAATTGAAAAAGAGAAAACAAGAAATAAAAAACAAAACAAGGGAACATTTTCCATTTTCCTGTTTTTTGTTTCTATTTCTTTCATTTTTAATAAAGAAAAGTAGAATTGCAACACCCCAGCGCCCATGAATTCAATAATGGTCAAATAATATTTATATTTATATTTTTGTAATAAATTGGAAACGAAAAGAAGAAACAATAAACTTGTTTTGATTGCTCCCAAAATTTCTATACAATTTTGAAAATATTTCCAAAAACGAAAAACAAGAAACATAATTAATCGTAAAATGCTTAAGTTTTTTAATAAAATTTGAAAACGATAAACGAAAAAAGGGAACATTACCAAACGGACCCAGACATTACAAAAGAAATTGCAACTAAAAAAGGAATTAAACCAAAATGATTTCCCATGAGAAATATTTTTGTTATTAGAGTAAATGTCCTTCTTACCCGCCACTGCTGTAAGGATCTTTCAGCCCATTGGAGAAGATAATGTTACTTGCAAACCTGTGGAGCACTAATTTCAGGTCCTGCAAAATTTACCATATATTTTCAATATTGAGGACACAATTTAAATATCTTTTTTTCCAAAAAAAAAAAACATATATTTTTTGTGTGAGCTCTAAGATTTGTTTGTGAGAGTTCATAGAACAACAAACTTGGGTAATTTGCCTTAAAATCTTTTCTCTAAAATCAGGGAGTAGGGAAGTTAAGAAGAGTTACATGGCCTCCATAGAAAGTTGTGATCCAATGAGGCTTTGGTGAGACACCATACCAAGCCTTGCAGTCGTTTTTGAAGCTGTTTAAATCGAACTGCGCGGTCGGGAACATCGAGTCGCCCTTGCCGCTGCGTCCAATGGGCATTACCATCTCGCTACACACCTAAACTTCACAAGAAGCTATTCAATATGGTCAAGGGAGTGATAACTATATATAACCACACTGTGGCAGTTACGTTCGATAATTTTTTAAATCACTCTTCAATCATGATGGAACAAATCTTCTGAAACTCAAAATTTTAAACAAAAATATAGTCTCGTTTTCCTTTGAAATTACGTCAAATTTCACATCATACATATATTTTAGGATATTAAACTTGGTTTCTATTTGGTCATTGAATTTAGAAAAGTGTCATTTTTTGTCCTTGAAATATATATTTAGTTTCCATTTAGTTCTTACGTTTGGAATGTGACATGTTTGGTCCTTAATAATGCTACAACAGTAGATATAGCAAGTAAGTAATACGAAAAGAAAAAGGAGGATATGAAATAGCCATAGTGGATGCATTGGACGGACGTCAAGTTGAAGTGGTTGTGTTTCAGATGGCTAATCTACGAGTAATCCTAATGTGGGAGGATTTGGTCTTCAAGTTTGAATTTGATTTCTATTTGGGCCCTAATGATAATGTGACAGTTCACATGTGTTTGACTAGACTTGACTACTTAAATAGAAGAGACGGAAGAATGGCACCAACCATCAACTTAACTCCCTAATTAAAATCAAATTCAAACGATCAACTAAAAACTAAATTCAAACGGATCAAACATGTTACTTTTTAAACTTTTAAGGACCGAATTGAGACTAAATTTAAATCTTGAGATTTTTCAATGACCAAATAGAAACTAAATGCATATAAGAATACTTTTATAATGAATTTTTTAAAGAACCACATTTTCAATCGGACATGTCTATGTATCCCTGAATTTTATATCAACACGAAAGATAAATTGACAATTTCCATATTATTATAAAAAATTGGACAAAAGATGAAAATATATCAACAAAATATTACCAGACATAACATTAATATTAATCATTTTGAAATGCTTATTTGTGGATTTAAATAAATTCCTCTGATATTTTAAAGATATTTTTGAAAACCTAATTATCAAAGGGGATGAAATTGAAAGGATACCTGCCAACTATACTGATCAGTGGAATCATGGTCATAATCAGAGACATCGTAACACGACCTCTCCCCCATATAAGCAACAACCCCTGCAAAAACTTGCCCAATCAAATCGCTCGATTTCTTCTTGGCTTCTCCATCAATGGCCGCGCATATGGCGTCCACTGGATTCGCCGATGGGAAATTGTACTGCGCCGCCTCCGTCAACACGCTGTCCAGATAGTCCTTCAGCTCCGAACTGCGATTCAATTTGCCGCAAGTTTTGAATCTCTTGCTCAGAATCGAAAGCCCCTGCGCCTTCTCCTCGGCGATTCGGTCGATTTCCGCCCACGATCTGCGGATGATTTCGTAGCAGGTTTCGCTCGTTTCCTGATTTCATCATCGATTGATTGATAAATTAAATTGGAAGGAAAATGGAGGATTAGAGATTTAGGAGTTTAGAAATTACTCTGAAGGATTTGGAGACGACGGAGTAATATCCATCTTGAGGCGTAATGTTGTCGAAGTAGAGGATTGGAGCCGATGAAGCTAGGGCTCCCAGAGCGATGTGAGGATACTTCAGCCTGAACCACGAAGCCAGCACTGTGCATCCATGGCGGCAGGATTCAACTCAACCAAATTAGGTTAAATTATAATTAAACTTCCCCCAATTTTAAAATTGTGGCCTTCTACTTTTTAAAGTTTCAATTTAGCCTTTAAGGTTTGATCTAGTTTCACTTCAGTTTGGTTTGGTTAAACTCATGGTATTAACTATCTGTTGACATTTAAAATCTTGTTAAATCTTGCTTGACATATCTAAGTTGTGTTTTTTTTCTTATATTTGTGAGCGCGCATCTCGACTAATCTCATGGGACAACTGTCTTACCCTACAACATTTGATGCCGAGAAACACATAGCAATGAATTACTAATTTTTAAGATAGGTGGTTATCATGAGATTTAAATTCATTCTCTATTAATTAACCCTAACTCATTTCTATTAATGAGGTCACCCCTTTGTTAATTGTGTTTCAAATTTTTATTCACATTAAAAAAAAAATTAATAGCCAAGGTAGTTGACGCTATCCTAATAGACAAGAATTAATCAAACCATAAGAATATTCACACATCAAACCATAAGAATCAAATTGAAATTTTAAAATGATAGGACTAGACTAAAATTAAATCCAAATTACAAGGACTAAAATGAAATTATACCCCAACTATAGTGATAAAATTGAAAATTTTAAAACTAGGGATAACAAATTGAAATTGTCTCATAATCATAGAGACCAAATTTCTAACCTAATAAAATGTAAAGTTTTGTATATTTAATCCTTATACTCTTTGAAACGATTTTAATAGATTCGTCAATTTTTTGTGTCTAATGAATCACTATTGTTAGCTCCCATTAATTTGAACTGTATACCACTAAAAGGCTTGAATGTTCCACAAATCAATCCACCACATATAATCTTTAAAACATAAAATTGAAAACTCAAGGACTTGTTAGAAACTTTTTAAAGATCGCTAGACCCAACTTTAAGAGTTCATTGACAAGATAGTTATGAAGTATAATGAAATAGACACGACTTTGAAAATTCATGGATTAGATATATAACATAACCCAAAAAATGATTAGTTTTAAGGAAATTTAGGGCAATTAGGTTGAATTACTTCCACCGTAGGAGCCTCCGATGACAATGATTGGAGATGTCTCAGCTGCAAACATTTTCTTGACGTGCAAAAGCACTTGGGCATAATCTGCTAAGGCTTGAGCCGAACTAAGGTACCCTCGAATGGTAGCATTTTCCATAGCCTTCTTTAAAGAACCAAATGGTATTGATTTCCCGTAAAATCTATGCTGTGTAAATAACAAAATATAGGTAAAAAATAATATGCATATATGAATTTAATGATAATTTGTCAAACGAATCGAAGTAAGAGAATTAGACAAAAATTTAAGTTGATGGATCAGTCCATTTAACATATTAGTAGCATCTCTACCTCTAAATACACCAACATAGCCTTGTATCGAGAGGCAAAATTAAGGGGAAGACCAATAGAAGGTATGTCATCGTCAAGATTTTCTTCGGCACCGAAGAAGGCAAATATGGGAGTGCTGGGATTGACACCTTTCCAATATTTGAAATCGATGACATATCTTTGATCAAACGTGACATCACTCTGGGGTTGGTAATTGAAATGGTCAAGTGGTTGTTTGTAGTAGAAAGTCGCTAATTCGTCAGACATACCAAGTTTTTGGGGCTTGTTCTGGAATGGCCTTCTTAGCCTTCCAAGGTGCGGTATGTGGGCAGAAACATAGGGAGAAACCAAAAGAAGAAGAAGTGAGACAAGTATGGATCGGCTCACAATGTAGTCCATATTATTCCACATTTTATCAACTTCAAGTGTGAATATGTATTTATAGGCACACAAAAAAGCCATCTTTTCCCACTCTTTCTTATTACCAAAAGTTTGGTCTCCCTCCTCTCATCTTTCTTACCACTTACCACTTATTATTGAGAAAGTTGAAATTCTTCCCTTCTCTTTCAAGAAAGGAAAGCTTCTATCCTTAATTGGTAATTCAACTCGCTCACTCTTCAAGTACCTCCATTAAATTTAAATGCTCACTATCTCGTCTCACTTCCAATGAATAAACGCGCAATAAACAAAGAGGGCAGAAGGATGGGAGAGAGAGTTGTAATGTAGTTAATTACAGAAAAATTATTGGTTGAGGATGCTACAGTATTAGATATATGTCAATTACCGCTGAGCTATGTTCACTTTGACAGCCTTTAATAATTGTTGGATACATGTAGGTTCGAAAAATTGCATGCTCCTAATAATTGTAGATTTGAAAATCTTAATGCTCTATTAATAACTATTAGAATTAAATCTGAAATGCTTTTATAGTTTCTTCCTCATGCATCTAAGATGTAAAACTACCCATGGAGTTCTGGCAGATTCCTCCAATAATCTCTTTTAGTTAGGAGAGGGAATTATTTTTTTGACAAATTTTTCTCATCACCTTAAAATATATTAAGGGAAGAAGTAATCAATTTTTATCACTAAACTTAAGTAATGTGTATTAATTTTTACCCTCACATTGTACCCTAGATTTAGATAGTATTGCAATTTTTACATTTGTTTAATTTTTGCTAGTTCACCTCCTTTCAACAAAAAAGTAAGGTAAAAATCTAAAAAAAAACTCACTAATTTTAATAAAAATCAAGCTTCATACAAAATTAAGTTTGATGAATGAACCATTTCATAAACTTTTCTAAAACTTAGAGAAGAAAAAAAAACTCCTTATAAAGTTCTTCTCTATAATCTTATCCATTTCATTTGTTTTATAATTTCTTTAAATACATCTAAGAATATACTTTTTAATTAACAATTCTTCGAATAAAACTATATCAAAAGGTAAAAATTGCAACACTACATTGACATAAAGATTGTGATACATTTTCAAATATAAAGGTAAAAATTGCAACCCTTTATCCAAACAATTTAATGAAATTAAATTTGCCTATCAAATTTATGGTAATTTTATTATTACCGTTGGCACATCACCTTTAAAATCAATTTAAAAAATTCAACGTCATTGTGGTCTTATTATTATTATTATTATTAAAGTGGCTAATGAAAAGTGAAAAAGCAAAGAGTATATTGAAGTATTTTAAAACTCAAAGGATTCATTTGTACAATTCTAGAACATGAAAACTTTAGTATTTGGTAAAATAAAAAGGTATTTTTGGCTGTGGAGATTTTACAATCTATCTAGTGGGCCTAGTGGTCAACCATTAATAGAAGCTTCAACCATGAAAATGATGAATAAAAGACAACCTTACAAAGACATCCACCAAAAACACCATATCCAATAGGACAACCCATTAACATTTTAACACTAAGTTTGCATTTCCTCATTGCCATTCGTTCCAAAGGTATATGATTTATCCCTTCACATCACATACATGTTTCTTAAATTATTTCATTATTTATCCGAGCAGTGTACAAAGTAATTACCTTGAGGTGTGAGGTTCAGACCCTAATGGATGATGTAGAAATGACATAGGATGAAGCTAAATTCAAGATCACCCAATCGAGATTACTTAAAATTCAAACACACTTAACTTTGGAGTCCTTACCATTGAGTTACCGAAAAGGAAATTGCATCTTGTTAGTATAAATAGTGATTATCAATGTTTTTAAGCATTCTTAATCGTTCTTTCATGGTCTCAAGATCCCTCTTATTCAGATGTGGTATTTGTTCATTCATGTATTCCTCCTCTCTATTCTAGTGTCACATGATAACACATTTCTAAAATTCATAAAATAACACCAACTTCTTTCGTTGTCAACATAAATGCTAAAACATACCCAATATATAAAAATTACCCAATGGACTCACCCAATACCTTAAAGCAACTACCAAGCCTCAATGTGCTCTCAACCAAACCACCAAAAAGTGTCTCGTTTTTCAAAGTTTAAGGAAGAATGAGAAAAGTTTGAATGGACGGAGGAGCGTGAGTGTGACTTCAAATAGCTAAAGGACTACCTCGACTCGTTTCTCCTCTCCAAGTTTATTCTTAGAAACAAGCTTCTCCTTTACTTTGTTGTATTTGAAACTGTCATGAGCACAATATTGGCAAAGGAAAAAAAAAAACGTAAATATCATCTTTACCTACACAGGGACAACTCTCAAGCTTTTTTACGTGAATCACATTTAAAATTTTGAGGCGTCGGATGATCCGTCTCAAAATGTGGTAATGTATTGATGCAACAAAAATCAGGCCAATCGAAGAAGCCCAAAGTATCTGCGCAAAACTCAATCTACTGCCACAATTAGAAGAAAATCGACATGCTGCAAAATCACAAATCAAAATGGCTCAATTTATCATACATGGTTTGACTGAAAGAAAACTTGAGGTGACAACACTAATCAAATCAAGGTGAGGCAGATGCAAGAATATCCAGTTAACACATCGAGTCGACCCAACCGAGCCACCGAGCCAAACACCAAAGTCGAAAGGCAGAGGTGGCTGAGCTGTGCCAACCATCAAGATCTTAACACTTACATGATTATAAATTATAAATCAAAATGGATAAATTTACCACACTTGATTCGACTGAAAGAAAACTCGAGATGACGACACCAATCCGGGTGAGGCAAAGTTAAGGATATCCGGTCAGCTTATCGGATCGACCAAATCGAACTGTCGAGCGTTGTTAAAGGACAACAATACCCCTCGTACCCAAATATCTCTATAATGGTACGATAGACATAATCCTCACAGTTTTGTTTTTTGTTTCGTTCAAAATGCCTCATACTAATTACCCTCTATTAATATATATCATGGATCACTATCTTTCCTAACTAACGTGAAACTTTGTTTGCACTTCTTACAAACCCAACAAGTATCTGGTATTGCAATTCGAATCCAAATTCTTACATCAATTGATTATACAAATTCCAACTCTCCCATTCGAGTATAAAAATCGAAATTTAGTAAAATTGTTGAGGAACTAATTGTGTTTCACATTCTAAAATGTAGAGACAATTCAATTTGGTTGAGTTGACTCAGACGTTATCCGCATTAAAGAAGATAAGATGTGGCTGACGACTGCCGTCTTGCCTTCTTTGGGACAATGAAAGACTCGAAGACTGCGACCCAACAGAAAAAATACCACCATCTAACTAATTTTTCATTTTAATTATAAAATTAAACATCTTGTTTAATAACTATTTTGATTTTTTCTTTTATATGTTTTATCAAAAGAAAATTTATGTGTTTAGTTAGTTCTATGTCTCTCAAAAAACAAAAATTGTACACGTTTGACGATTGCTTTTATTTTTTCGTTTTTGGAAAACAAAAAATTAAATATATTTGATAATTGTTTTTGGCTTTTTAAATTTCAAAAAATGGGAAAGTTAAGCCAGATATGTTAGAGAGGAAAAAAATTCTATGTAGAGTAAAGATGACAAAGAGACGAGTCGATGACGTCCCATCATCGGTCCCACAGAGATTTTTAATCTTCATAGCTACATTATTCCCCAATTTCAAGAATCGTGATTGGGTTGAGGAATTCCTATTTGGGCATGGAGATCCTCGAGGGGAAAAGTATTTGTCAAGTAATAAACTTTAACTATTTTTAATAAGTTATAACTAATTTACCTGAAAATTGGTATTTATATTATTTCCTGATATAAATGATATTTTTATTATTTATATTCATAATTTAGTTAAAAAGTTAGTAGAAAGTATATATTAGTTATTTACAACAAAGTAGTTGTCTACAATGTCGGGGTGGGGTGGGGAATGCATTCCCTATCCTCGTCCTAAAAAATGTCTTGGAGAAAAAGTTCCCTTATCCCATCCCCAATCACGAAACCTTCTAAAACACAGATTCCTCATCCGGTTTGGAGCGAGGACCATCTTTAGTGCAAAATTCTGGAAATTAAAAATTTAGAGGTGAAGAGAAAAGCTTTTAGAGAGAGACTAAACTTAGAGATGGAAAAAGATTTAAAAAGAGAAAAGAAATTGAGGAGAGATATGTTAGGAAAAGAGAGAAACGTTAGAAAGAGAAAAGTTAGAGAAAAAGATAGAAATTTTAGAGAGCGTAAAAGTAGAGACGACCAGAGAAATTTGAGAGAGAGATAAGTTAAGAGAATATATTAAGAAAATAAAGAAAAATTATAGTGAGAGAAACTTTAAAGAGAACAAATTTAGATGGAGCAAAGTTAGAGATATATTTGTTAGAGAAAAACAAATTAAAAAAATAAAAAAGTTGCAGTGAGAAATAAAAGTTAGAGATATATTTTTTAGAGAAAAATAAATTAGGAAGAGAAACAAAACTTATAGAAGGGATACATTTTAAAGAAATAATTGTTTAGATAGAGAAAAACTTGGGAAAATGTTACATTTTTAGAGAAAGATGTTATAAGAGAAAATAAAAATAAAAATATATTGAAATTTGAGATACAAAATTTAGGAAATAAAAAATAAGTTTTCTTTCTTTTACTATATATTAAATATAAATTAGAGAGAGGAAAAATTAAATTATAGGAAGAAGAAGAAATTTAAGAGAGATAAAAAGTTAGGGAGAGAACGATAAGTTAAAAAAAGAGATACATATTTGGGAGAGAATGAAAGGAAAATTATAAAAAAGAAAATTAATGAGAGAAAAGTTAAATAGAAAAGGATAGGTTAGAAAGAAGGGGAGAAAAAAAGTAGTTTTCTTAGTAAAAAAAGAAAAAAGAGAAATTAGATATGGAGAAAATGAAAGTTTAGGACAGATAAAAATGATAGAGAAATAATTAGTTAGGTATTTAATTATTTTTAATACAATAATATGGGAAAATGGATTGAATGGTTTACTTCCAAAATACTCGAAAATGACTGAATAAGATAAGAAAAAAAAATTGAAAATAGAGATAATATATTATGTTTTTTTTTGAAAAAGGGAGATAATATATTAAAAAGAGAAAGACTAAGAGATTGAAAAAATAGATTTTATAAAATGGAAACTCGTTTTGTTAAAATTTTTATGTACACTGAAAGTTGAAAAATTGGAAGAGAACTACTCATCGATTGAACACCACTAAAAAGTTACATGTTGCACTTAAAAAAACATTGTATTTTATTCTCTAAAGTTTACAAAAAAAAAATTTTACCTTTCTAATTTATTACTATGCTTATCTTTCATTTTTATTATTGACAATAATTGATACAAGAGATAATCTCATTCTTAATTTTGAATAAGGTGACACGATCTCATAGTTAGACGAAAATAGACATTAAAATAATCAAATTGAATTATGGTTAGATTTTATAATTTTAGAAGTAAAAATTACATACTTTTATATCTATGAATTTTCACTTGCTCAACCAATCACCCTAAATCCTAAATCGTTCAATTGAACATTAAACTGTCCTGTCTCATTTTAAATTTAAAAAATTTCCATTTTGTCAACTAGTATTAAGTTGTTAACAGAGATTAAAAGTACATCATTCAAGTTAAAATATAATTACATTTAATTAGATCAACAAAGAGTAGAAATTAAAAATTTCGACTTCTTGATTGAAGATATATGCTTAGAATTATATATGTTGAGGGTGAAAACCAAGCAACACATGTGGGAAGTGCATAGGACGACAAGTGGCAATGGTGATCGACCCTTTATGGATGTACGATTAACGAAGGGAGGATACAAAATCTGGCAGGCACGTACACGCAATTATGCCGGTTAAAGAGCATTTACAGTGGGTCAAGGCGATAGGCAACACAACAAGGATGGCACCACGTGCTAGGAATGTTGGGGCCCGCCAAAGCTCATACACCCCACTGCACTTTATGCCAGACGTCCTTCCTAGTTGGCTCTGTCGCCTATAAAAAGAGACAAAATACCACGAGTATATGGTAAGTGAAAAAATTGTCACTAAATAGTTAAGGTGCTTTCCATTTTCYTCCTCTTTTCTGGTTTACTAATTTGACCATCTGGACATCGCATCAGTGRGAGGTTTGTTACTAAAGTTAATTTATTTGACGGTCCCCGGTCGAAAGACACATGCACTAGTCGGATTTTGACATCAAATATTAGTCATGCTCTTTAAAAAAATTTATAATAAACCTTTTTATTTAAATAGTAGTATTTATTTAGTTCATGTAATTAAAGTGTGAAGGTAATTATCATTTTTTTAATCTATACAAATATGATATTTTAAACAACAAATAAATATTTAACTATTTCATGAACTATTCTTAAAAAAAACTTCAATAACTTTGATGAGTTTAAAAAATTAAATCAATAATTTACATTAGTTAAATTTGTTCGTTTTTTAATATATAGTGAGGTGGAAATTCAAACTTACGACTCTTTTATATTGATTTCTTAGTTAAATGCGTTCGTTTCTACTAGTAGAGTTAGTTAAGTTAAAAAAAGGAAAAAATATGTCAAAATTTTCATTTTCCTTAACAATTAGTTAATTTGATAAAATTTTGGCTAAAAACTGCGATCCAAATAATTTTAGCTAACAATATTCCTACTCGTATTGATTTTATTCTTATTTCTATTAAGTAAATCAGGCATCATTGAAGTTGAAAATCTACCCCGAATAATTTATCARCATAGTAACATAATTTGAGACATTATTTACTTTCCTAAAACTTGCAAGTTTTGAATCTCTACCAACAAATCCATACCGGACCGGACTAATCATCGATTTCTGCAGTTTAATCGGTTTATTGTATTTTCAGAACCGAAATATTCCATTACAATTTGAAGTTSAAAAAGCGAACATCGATTTTCTTTTCTGGCTTTTGGCTTGAGGTTTTTGAGAAACTTCTGGACCAATGGGGGCCAAATAAACCGACCCGGACATAGAAGATTCGAAAACCGATCCGGGTCGGTTCAGGTTTTGGTTTTAACCGGAAAAAGAACGAGGGTATTTCTTCTTCAGCCCTGTGGCGCTCGTTCCTTCCCTCTTTCTCTCACTTTTGCCGTTGAAGAAATTGATTACACGCATCAGCCGGCGACCCGCCGCTCTGTCTCTCTCTCTCGCCGTCCAGCTCCAGCGGAAGACCGGCGGCGGCTGACCCACTCCCCTCTTCCGCTACCTTTCTAGGGTTCGTCTCCTATCTCTCTATCTCAGATGAATTTTGTATTCTCTTCTTGCATTCCCCTTCTTGATTTGGAATCCTCGAGTTTGTGAGGGAGTTGAAATTTTCTACGATAATTGCAGTCTTTACAGTTCCTGGAAATTTCCCACCTCAGAAAAAAGAAACCCAGAAGACTTGTCTGTGGGCTTGTTCTGTTCTTTGTGTTTCTGTTGGCTGTCGTTGTAAATTTTCTCCTATTTTCTGATAGAGAACAGAACGATTTCTCTGTGAAGAAGGCATCCCCTCTGAAGGAGATTGTACTTCTATTACTCAAAAGTAGAAAACCTAAGCTACACTGAAACAATGTCTTCGTCCAAAGATGCGGATCCAACCCTAGGCTACCTCACTCGAAAGGATGCTGAGGTGAAGTTGCCGCGACCCACTAGGGTGAAGAACAAGACTCCGGCTCCAATTCAGATAACTGCAGAGCAGATACTTCGTGAGGCTCGTGAACGACAAGAGGCGGAGATTAGACCGCCTAAGCAGAAGATCACTGATCCAACTGAACTTGCTGATTATCGCCTTCGCAAGCGTAAGGAATTTGAGGATCTCATACGCCGTGTCCGGTGGAATATCAGCGTTTGGATCAAGTATGCTCAGTGGGAAGAGTCTCAGAAGGATTTCAATCGGGCTCGTTCCGTTTGGGAACGCGCYCTTGAGGTTGATTACCGTAACCATACCCTTTGGCTCAAGTATGCAGAGGTTGAGATGAAGAATAAATTTATAAATCATGCAAGGAATGTCTGGGATCGAGCAGTCACCCTTTTGCCTAGAGTGGACCAACTATGGTACAAGTACATTCATATGGAGGAAATGTTGGGTAATGTGGCTGGTGCAAGGCAGATTTTTGAGAGGTGGATGGGCTGGATGCCAGACCAGCAAGGTTGGCTGTCTTACATCAAGTTTGAGTTGAGATACAATGAGGTTGAACGTGCACGGGGCATATTTGAGCGCTTTGTTCAGTGCCACCCTAAAGTTGGGGCATGGATACGTTTTGCGAAATTTGAGATGAAAAATGGGGAAGTTGCAAAGGCAAGAAATGTTTACGAGAGAGCAGTTGAGAAGTTGGCTGATGATGAAGAGGCAGAGCAACTGTTTGTTGCTTTTGCTGAATTCGAGGAGAGGTGTAAGGAAACAGAACGGGCACGGTGTATATATAAGTTTGCCCTAGATCATATTCCCAAAGGTAGAGCTGAGGATATTTATAGGAAGTTTGTGGCGTTTGAGAAGCAATACGGGGATAAGGAAGGAATAGAAGATGCTATAGTGGGGAAGAGGAGGTTTCAATATGAAGAGGAAGTGAGGAAGAATCCCCTAAACTATGATTCTTGGTTCGATTATATACGATTAGAGGAGACTGCGGGAAACAAGGAGAGGATTAGGGAAGTCTAYGAAAGAGCAATAGCCAATGTTCCTCCTGCCGAAGAGAAACGGTATTGGCAGCGTTATATTTATTTATGGTAAGTATGCCAAGAGAGACATCCTTTGTTTACTTTCTATACTTTTGTTTTGAGCRTGCAGATTTTACAAATATTTGCTGATTGTTTGTTCTATCTAATTTAGGATCAATTATGCGCTATACGAAGAATTGGATGCTGCAGATGTTGAGCGTACCCGTGATGTATATAGGTATGCTGAATTTTKCATGGTGTCAGTATAYGTAATTACAACAATGTTATAAGCATCCTAGTGTGTGAGTATTTAAATTGTATTACTCTATAAAATGTTCAATGTGCAATGTAACCATTTGGCAAAACATTTGAAAATCCCTACATTACTGTCATGCTTCATGATAATCATCAATACATATGTTGTACATATATAGAAAAGTCTTTTCATTCAACATAAATTTTGGCAGGGAGTGTCTGAATTTGATTCCTCATGGGAAGTTTTCATTTGCGAAGATATGGCTATTAGCTGCACAATTCGAAATACGACAATTGAACCTACAAGGTGCTCGACAAATACTAGGCAATGCAATAGGGAGGGCTCCTAAAGATAAGGTAATGTCATAGATTTTTCTTTTTCTTTTTCCTTTTTTAAAAACATCATCTCAGTTGCTGGAGAGTTCATGTTATTATTTTATCTAATAACAGATATTCAAGAAGTATATCGAGATAGAACTGCAACTAGGGAACATAGATCGTTGCCGTAAATTGTATGAGAAGTATTTGGAGTGGTCACCTGAAAATTGTTATGCATGGAGCAAGTATGCAGAGTTGGAGAGATCTCTGTGCGAAACTGAGCGAGCCAGGTCTATATTTGAGCTTGCAATTGCACAGCCTGCACTTGACATGCCAGAGTTGTTATGGAAGGTACTTCAAGAACTGTAAAATGTTCGTAGCCCCAAGGGGCAGCCCGGTCTGCAAGGGCTTGAGATCTCTTGGTCATTCTGGCTTAGAGGTCTCAAGTTCGAACCTTCCGGTGAGCTTAATATCAAAAACCTTTAATGTCTCCTAGGTTCGTGCCGAGACCCAGGTGCCCTTGGGTATAGGGGAGTAAAACTCTGACTCCTAGTTATCAAAGAAAAAAAAAATCTGGASTGTTAGAGGTTGAAACGGTACTTATTTTTATTGTTTGATGCAGGCCTATATTGATTTCGAGATATCAGAGCATGAATTTGAAAGAACTCGAGAGCTCTATGAGAGACTTTTAGATAGAACAAAGCACTTGAAAGTGTGGATTAGTTATGCCAAGTTTGAGGCATCAGCTATGGAGGATGACAGTCGGCTGTCGGAATTACCAGAAGATAATGTGCAGGAATATCTTCAATCATGGAAGAAACAATGCATTCAACATGCTAGAAGTAAGGAGACCCAATACTATTGTATTCTTTYGAGATCATTATTGTTCTGTCACCCCTCAACAAGTAGAATAGAAGCCTGACATAATTTCATGCTTCAGGGGTCTTCGAAAAAGCCATTACTTACTACAGAAATTCAGCACCAGAATTGAAAGAGGAGAGAGCTATGCTCCTTGAGGAATGGTTGAATATGGAGGCAAGTTTCGGCGACCTTGGTGACGTTAGCTTAGTGCAGTCTAAGCTACCAAAGAAACTTAAGAAGAGGCGGCAAATTGCGACCGAGGATGGTCCGGCTGGGTATGTGACTAATCTAATGTTTATATCATGTTAAATCTGATCTAATTGTCAAATCTGATTCTTTATACTGTTTAAATTTTGGCCGGGGTACAACGTTATATCAAAAAGTGTTCTAATTGCTATCTTCTCCTGCAATACACCAAAAGAGAAAAAGATTATCTTCTCTATATCTCAATAATGCTTCAGCAATGTTGCAGTTGCTCATATTARAACTTTTGATTGGCAGGTTTGAGGAATACATTGATTACTTGTTCCCAGAAGAAACACAAACTACAAATCTCAAAATCCTTGAAGCTGCATACCGTTGGAAGAAGCAGAAAGTTGATGATAGTTAATCTGGCCTTTCGGTAATCAGAAATTGTATKTACTGGACGTATGAAAGAAAAATATAAGTTTTCGGTGTGCACAAATTGTTAGTTTTCTTAGATTACTGTGTGATACTAGGATATATTGGATTTTAGTTAACTACATTGAATTAGTTCCAATGGTATTCATGTTAATACAAAGTTTAATCAATTTATTTTTAATTCRTAAATCCAAACCAAGAAGAATCTTTGGAAAATTTTAAGCTAGTTTGGTTCATTTATAAACAACCAAATGATACTTTGAGCAATTTTAGGCCTTTTTTTTGTTAGACATATCGTAATATTTGTTTCCTTTTTTCAGGTATTTTGAATGTGGAATGCTTCACACATTGGGAGATTAGATTTGAGGAAGACAAAAATGGATCCTAGATCTATTAGGTGTATTTCTTAATTATATTGTAACTTTAGAAGCAAATTGTAAGAATAATTTTTATTTAATACAAATATTAGATTAAGGATTTTTTTCGATGCTACATATAGTGTCGGTAGAGATGTGCGTCGACAAAAGTCTTCTCTATCTAAAGTTGTAGATTGCATCGACAAATCTTTGTCGAGGTTAACCATTTGGTGTCAACAAAGTTCTCCAAAGTTTTTTTCCAACATTTTTTGTATACTTTTTCCAATGACTTTATGCATTATGTACTTCAAATTTCATATTGCATCTGGTAGATCTTAGGCTACCTGTTTTTATACCCGATGCTAGATGCAATATGTGTGATTTAAAATACACATTTTTCCATTAAATTGAATAGAAAACTTTAACACTAGCCAAAATGAAATTTTTTGCGCATTAGAAGTAAAATAAAATATTTGAAATATAAGGTAGTAACCATGAGAAAATGTAAATCCAAATCTTGCTCAAGTAGATAAGGCATAATTGGACCTTTTGCTTCCACAATTATTTAATTAAAAAAAAAAAGAAAAGAAACAAAAATGAAGGAAACAAAAGAAGTCATTACTTTCAATTTTTAGTCTTATATTTATAAAAGTTTATAGACTTAAATAAGAATTTTAAGTATATATAATATTACCAAGATATAATGAAGATTTAAATGTGGAAGAGACTTTTTATKTTATTTTTCTTTCTAAAATTTTACTCCATAACGTAAAATAAATATGGGTTTAAAAGGATGTCACAACTTTTTATTTTTACAAAATATAGGTTAAGTTCGACTTTTCTTTAGTTACCTTACATTTAAGTTTGACTTTAATTTAAATTATTTTATTTTTGTAAAATTATAAACTATTTTGATATATTTATAAAAAAATTTTTGTTTTATGCTATGAATGTAAATAGCTAAAATCTTTTATGTTTAAACCTTGACTAAGATTTTTTTATTAGTACAATAAAGTATGGAACTCAAATCCACAATTTTTGTGTCAGAATATATGRTTTAACCAGAGCATACTACTAAATGAAGATTTAAATATTTATATCTTTGATGATATAGAAAATCTTAATCTTGGTTATTATGATTTCTTATCATCTGTAACCAAGGAACCATATAATTTTAAATGTCAAAGAAAAAAGYGAAAAAAAATTAAATAAGTAATTACGAACTCGACACAAATAAAATAGTTACAGTCATGAGATCCTTTTAAAATTTAGATTTAAAAACTATTTCCGCAGCTGTAGTTTTAGTTTTGAAAATTAGGATCTTATACGTATAGGGTCATAGACTATTTTATTGAACATGATTTTTTTTAAATAATATTTTATTTAAAATAATGGTGCATTAAATAAAATTGAAGAAAATATGTATTTTAAAATTTATTCCAAAAATAATASTTTTGAAATTAGTCTCTCACTTGGTTCACCATGCCATTTTTAGTAGTTGGCTTACACTTTATAAGGACGTGCCGCCAATTTTTAAAAAAATCAAGACATAGTCGAAATCAAGACATAGTCGTCTCCATGTGTTGGAACGCATTTTATGGTCGTCTCTTCAGCGGRCCACAAATAAATATTATAATATATTATATATTAAAAAGTAGATTTTTGGTCATGACATCAATTAGTGGCGCAATGGATGATCGAGCAAAAATCTACTTTTTGATACGTAATATATAATAATATTTATTTTTTCCTTAAAAATCCAAGCCATTGGTTTAAGAAGTATTTTTTATTTAATGCATCATTATTTTAAAAATAAGTTTTAATAAAGATATTATTTAAAAAAAATCCTTATTGAACAAGTATAGAAATTAAAATGAAATTATTGGAAATAAAAATAAATAAAAGCTGAAATTACAAGATGAAATTTGAAAATAATATTTAAATCTAAAAATTATTATTTTTATCTTCTAAAAACTTGCGATCGTGAGCGTTGGTTCCAACGCCTATTWGCCGTCAGATCTAGGGCATCAAAGACTAGAAACCCTAATATACTGATATTCTTCTGCCCCACGGGGGTTCTTTTGTTCCACTCTTTCGACTCTTCTGCAACAGCTCTGGAGGGTACCGATTCCGACGAGCGAGAAGATGGTGCAGCGGCTCACTTACCGTAAGCGGCACAGCTATGCCACCAAGTCGAACCAGCACCGCGTCGTCAAAACCCCGGGTAAAATGGCAATCTGCTTCTAATTGTTGAAAATTTCTCTGCGTTGTTTTAATGAATTTCTTGTACGCCTCTTGATTTGTATTCAAGATCTGGTATCAATTGCGTAATCGGTGATGTGTGGTTTGATTGTTAGGGGGGAAGCTTGTGTACCAGACCACGAAGAAGAGGGCCAGTGGTCCTAAATGCCCTGTCACTGGAAAGAGAATTCAAGGGGTGCGTATGGCTTTTTTCTCCGTTTTGTTTTCATCAATCAAGTTAGCTTCAGAGCTGTAGAATTATATTTTGACGGAAATTTTTGGGTGCGTTTTTGAGCATTGGGTATTTCTGTGGAGTGATTTTTGCAAGTTAGGCTGGTTGGTTTTTTGGATTTGGAATTTTATGTCGATCGTAGTAAAAGTAAATTATGCGGATGTTCTGGCTGATTTTTCATATGTAGCGAGTCGTTAATTTGTGGAGTTATAGGGAGCTGATTTTCTTGTGGTTTTTGCATCCTCTTAAATTGTTAATATCATGGTGTTCATTTTGAGTAAGTTTTGTTGRGCTTTAGAACTGGTTTGATTGTTGATATCTGGTATAATTTGGGGTTTCTTTGAACAGATTCCTCACTTGAGGCCTGCTGAATACAAGAGGTCTAGGCTTGCTAGGAACCGTAGGACTGTAAACCGTGCCTATGGTGGTGTACTATCTGGAGGTGCTGTAAGGGAGAGGTGTGTTTCTTTGATGTACATCACGACATTGTCATCTCGGTATGGACTGTTGCTTGGTAATTTCTAAAGGATCTTTTTTTTTTTCCTAATGTTGTAGGATTATAAGAGCTTTTTTGGTTGAAGAGCAAAAGATTGTGAAGAAGGTCTTGAAGATCCAGAAAGCAAAGGAAAAACTTGCCTCCAAGAGCTAGAACAACCGGTTTAAAAGCATGAAACCCTTTCCATTTTATATATGCTGAGTGAAAATTTTGACTTGGATCAATGACTTGTTAATTTAAATGATTTTGGAATTAGCATTGTTTTCTTTCAGTTGTATTAGTCGTTTCAAGTTTCTTCTACATGAATATTAAGTTTGCCGTTCTTGTTTATGCTGACATTTGGTACTGGGGGATTTTTCTTCATTATTCCTCATACTTAGCATGTTTTTCTCCATTAGATATTAGATAATCTTAAAATGAGAGATTTCTTCAGAGCCTAGATCCCACACGAGAAATCCTATCGTCCTTCCACTTGCAGAGCATCTCGACATTAACCAATGAATTCTTTTTTGCAACAACATTGTTACTTTATCTTCTATGAAGATACCAATCCCTACCTTCCACTTGAACTTGATTCTAATTATGGTGGGAAGAATTTAGGTTGTTTATATATGAAGTCTCTAATGGCATTTAACCTCAAATAATCTTCTGCATTATTTATGTGAATATGTTGGGTCCATGTGTGTAAAAATTATATGTTTTGTGCATATGTTTTTGAAGCACATAATTAGATTCATGCCAATAAGTTAGTATGATAAGAGTTTGAAATCTTTAATACTCTGAGACTCAAAAGGGAAGAAACATGACTGCATATTTAGAGTGGCAGGAGATGAAATCTTGAAACTGATTTCCATTTGACCATTTATAATGTAATKTAATAGGGATAGGGTCCCTTTTCGATACTCTCAATCTCAAGTTATGCTTCTCTATAGTTATGAACTCTGGCCATTTGTATTGTGATTCATGAAGGAACTAGCTTGGAAATAGATGGAGAATTTTAAAGTTCGTTTGGAAACGTTCTTGTTTCTTTATTTTAATGAAGAAAAATGTGTTGCACGGTTTCAATCTCCATAAAATAATGTTTTAATTTATGTTTTGGAATAAATTGGAAATGGGAACAAGAAAAGAGAAATCCTAACATTTTTATACAATTGTGAGAAAAAGAAACAAGAAACAAAGTTAGTTCTAAAATACTTTGATTTCTTAAGAAAATTGGAAACAAATGGGCTCTTACATACTTTGATTTCTTAAGAAAATTGGAAACAAATGGGCTCCTAGGATCTGTTTGATTAGCCGTCCAGGTCTGTTTGATTAAGTGAATATGTGTCAACATTTTTTATTTTGGGTTAGAATTTGTGTTTTGATTCAGTGAATATTAGTCAACATTTTTTATGTTGGAATTTGAAACATCAAAAGGTAGAATTATAAGGAAAAAATATAAAAATTTTAATAAATATGTTATTTCATATTATAAGATTATTTTGTTTTTATTAAAATTAAAACAGGTAAAATTTTAATATATTATAAATGATTTAATATTGCAGAATAATTATTGTACAAAGTTTATATAAACTATGTTAATAAATTAATTAATATTATTTTAGATTGAAGGRAATATTTAGCTAGCAATTACCATTTGTATTATTTAATACAATTGATCAATTTTTAATTTGACATGTCTTAAAATATTGAAAAATAATAATTCAACTCAATCCATTGTTTTTAATATTTTGTTTTTATAACCAAACCCAACCTTAATGTTTCTTCATACCTTAACATTTTAGGAACTAAAAACGATATATACTGTAAGAAAAAATAATTATATAAATATAATTATTTCAAACTAACTTCCTAGAATATTGTGGTTTTAAACTAACCAAGTGGCAATATGTCTTTCCTCCTTACAAACTAAATATAAATCTAATTTAAACTAAATATTCTTTGATCTTATAAAAACAAAGGATTATATTAAGTTTTAAAGTATTATATATATTTTTTGTTCATGTTAGTAGTACGTGAAATGTTATACTAGGTCGTTATAGAAAAGTTCAAGATGTGATATATTATTTGATTGATTTGAATTATTGAGAGACCATATACGAAAGTAAATAACATTTACATGGTACATCCGAAGATTAATCTTATAAGGAAAATCTCAATAAAATTGTTACAATATATTATAAGCAACAATTATTTTAAGATGCACAGGAAAGCAAGTAGTAGATACATTTTGAATTTTTTCCCCTCCAAAATGTGAGGTTGGAATTCTTAATTAGATATTAAAACATTTTACTCAAATCAATCTAGTTCTTAGAATGGATTGTTTTTATCTTTCTTAAAATCTCTTGGAATTGATTTTGATGTCCATCTTTAATTCCAAGACTTTAAATTTTGGCTAATGATTGTCGAACTAAATTTACCCTCTCTCTATAAATTTATCTTCCCTCTATTCCTTGTTAGTCTTTATTAATTATTTATATTTTAAAAACATTCGAAATAATACAAAAATATCATTTTGCTCGTACTTGTATTTATGTAGTTGGTTTTAATTTTCTCTAAAGTTTTAAACTTTATCCCTATATATATAACTTTTTGAAACTTTTAAAATGTTAAAAATAAAATTGATCCCAACTAAATGAATCATGACTTAAATGAAAAAAATGTTTATTAAAAAGTTAAATTCAATCATTAAAATTTCGAATATTTTTTATAATTTATTTACTTCTTAAAATATGTATTAATATCTTATCTACTCAGCTATACTCGTGTTGGCTAAAAAAAAGGAAACTCCTTAAATTATATAAATGAAATTAATTATATTAACTCCAGTCCATTCCTTACCAGCCCAATCCAACCCAGCGGCCCAGCCCACTTTAATAAAATGAAAAATAAAACACGGAAAAGATGTTAATGCCGGTTCGGTTCGGTTCGGTTGAAATCCCACGGTTTAGCGAAGAGAGAGAAAAAATGGAAAACCGAAACAAGCCGAATCGATGTTCTACGGTTCTACCCGCATTTCATTTGTGAGTCTGACAAAGTTCATGTCGAAAATGATTCAACGAGAGCCAGATTCGATGAAGGGGGAAACGAAGAAATAAGAAACTTCTTTTTCATAATTCATCTCCCTACTTCCTTCAATCATTCGCTTTAGCTTTCCTTCTGTGACCGAATAGAGAAGAGAATCTGAATCGGACGTACATCGCAATGGCTCCGATTGCGTCGGAAAACGGCGTGGAAGGCGATGATGAGAGGGAGGAGGAGGAGGAAGACGAGGAAGAAGAAGAGGAGGGAGCAGAATTCGGTGGCGATGAGGAGGAACCCAGGCTCAAGTATCAGAGAATGGGCGGAAGCGTGCCATCGCTGCTGGCTAGTGATGCCGCGTCGTGCCTTGCCGTTGCTGAGAGGATGATCGCGCTTGGGACTCACGCCGGCACCGTTCATATTCTCGACTTTCTCGGAAATCAGGTCGGCTTTTTTTTTTTTTTTGGTTTCAATCGGTGAGTTTTGATTTGTTTATTGTAATTTGGGAGTTGAGAGTGCAGTTGGGTCGAATTATGATTTACGTAAGTTTTGAGGTTATGATAGTTTCTTAAAAGTAATTGAATGTGGTTGTGCTATCAGATTAGTTTCTTTACTAGTTACTGTCTTACAGACTTGAGCTTCGATTTTGCCATCTATACAGGCTCCTTCCTAATTATTGTGAATCAGATTATACTTTGTGGTTGTGAAAAAAATATATTAATGGTCAATCTATGACATTTTGTGGTTAAGTAGTGCGCATGGTCCTATATTTGATTGGGAATTAGAATGCAGGATATTCCTTGGTAGCCGTTGGATCTTACTGCTATACATGCCTAATCTTTGGAAGTGTATGCTCAATTTTATATTTCTCAGGTCAAGGAATTCTCTGCTCATACTGCTGTAGTCAACGACCTCAGCTTTGATATAGAAGGTGAATATGTAGGAAGCTGTTCGGATGATGGTTCAGTGGTAATAAATAGTCTATTCACTGATGAGAGAATGAGGTTCGAGTATCATCGCCCTATGAAGGCAATTGCACTGGACCCAGACTATGTAAAGAAAACTTCTAGAAGATTTGCAGCAGGTGGTCTAGCGGGCCATTTATATTTTAATTCAAAGAAATGGCTAGGATATAAAGACCAGGTTATTAACATTCTCTTTGTCACAGTTGAGAAAATATACCTTGTACCAGATGAATAGTTTCTCATTCTGAGCCTGTTTGCATTTGTAGGTCTTGCATTCTGGTGAAGGTCCAATACATACAGTGAAATGGAGAACAAGCCTTATTGCTTGGGCAAATGATGCTGGTGTAAAAGTTTATGATGCTGCAAATGATCAGCGAATTACATTTATAGAAAGACCGAGAGGAAGCCCACGTCCTGAACTTTTGCTCCCTCAATTAGTTTGGCAGGTTTGTCAAAATTTCATGATTTTGTCGACATACTGTACTGTACCAAGAAATTAACTGAAGTGGATGCTACTGCGGCTGCTTGAGGGCTGTAGTTGCTAGCCCTCTTTTCCAAAAAAAGAGAAAAAAAAAAAAGGGTATGAAAAACCCAAAGAAAATAAGATGGAGGGTGAGGCATCCTCCTGAAAATGAAGAAAAATATTTACAAGAAAGCTCTCTCATTAGTTTATATATATTTACTTTTTTATTTATAAACTATCATAAAAAGTACTATATTAGACAAGGGCTCCATCCAGAAGCTAGAATGACTACTCTGTCTACAGTCTTCCCTTCATTTCCAGACTTATATTCAAAATATGCTTATTCCTCTTAAGGCATGTCTCAAACAAAAGCAATAGCCACATTGGTTCACAAAATTTGACACTATCTTCTTCTAATTATTCCGTTAATTGGGAGCCTCGTTGTAAGTATTTTCTGGCCTATTGTACTTGTGTAGTGTGAGGAGGGATTTGTATATGTCTGAAGAACATCTTGTACTTGAACACTACTGGAACTTTTCAAATATAAATAGGAAGTTTGTTTATTGTTTAGAAAAAAAAATTAAAACTTACTTTGCACCAAATTATAGTTTAATATTATTTAATTAATTACAATTAGTTACTTTAATTAATTAGAATAAATAACGACTATGCTAAGTTTTTATCTTTGAACATTTTATGTTCATTTTCATTTACCAATGAAAAGTTCGTTTCTTGTTAAAAAAAAAACGACTATGCTCACCTCTCTACCATTCATTTTCTAGGAATGAAGTACCCTGTTGGTAGGAATAACAAAAAACAGTGTATATTTTCTTGTTTTAAATAAATACTTGAATAACTATTTCTTGTGTTTTGACTGTGAACAAACTTAGGTATTTAATTTAATATCTGTGGTGAACTCATGGGAATGCCAATGAAGTAAACTGGCCATAAGCCTTTTTCTACACAATACAGATTATTAATATTTTCGGGAACTATTTTCCCACCTTTTTAACTTCGATAAGGCATATGAGTAGTGGTAAAGAAATAACTTAGTGTTTTCCTCTTGGCATAGGGTTAGCGTTACAATTCTTAATTTTAGCATCATTTCTTACTGTATTTCCTCTATGTTCAGGATGATACTATGTTGGTCATTGGTTGGGGAACATCTGTGAAGATTGCATCAATTCGAACAAACCAGAATAGAGCGGCCAATGGGACACAGAGTAGTAGGCACGTTCCATTGTCTAGCATGAACCGGGTTGATATAGTGGCATCTTTTCAAACCAGCTACTTAATCACAGGAATGGCTCCATTTGGGGATTTCTTGGTTGTTCTAGCTTATATTCCTGGAGAAGAAGGTGAAAAGGATTTTAGTAGAAGTGCTCCATCTCGGCAGGTATGCTCACAGCAAGTTGAATGTACTCATGCACTCAGTACAAGTTCTTAGTGAATTCGTATTTATACAAGTTCTTAGTGAATTCTTTCTTTTTTATAAGAAGTTGTTAGTGAATTCACTTGTTAAAATTGTACTCATGCACTCGGTACTAAAAACGTAGAGCTTAATTAAGAATTTGTGCTATGCATGTATCGCGGCCTTTGTAATCACTGCCAAAACTATTTGAATTAATTCCTTGTTGGTTTGTCACATTTAGTGAGATGTTTTTTTTGAACACGAAACAAGAAATTTTCATTACTTGAAAAGAAAGAGGAAAATACAAGAAAAATAATTAGTATATTATTTTGTTACAGTTCCTTATTTAATTATTTAAAGATCATGAATATGTTGTTACTTTTGTTTAAGTGCGTATGCGAGTAAATGGTATATGTAATGTTGGAAACTTGGAATAAATAGTCGTTTAATCTGTCTGTTGTATATCGTTTGTCTTGTATTCTCTATTACACCCGATCAAACTTGAATCTTTATGTGTTTGTTATGTAAAAGCACGAGTACGACCACCTGCTATATAGTCTAGGATTGTATTAGGCACTTGCTCTTTTTTCTTCATGAAATCAAATTCGAAGGTGCTGGTTATTCCCTTTGATGTCATCAGACTGTTTTTGTGATCTTACTTGTATAAATCTCTTTCAAGCAGGGAAATGCACAAAGACCAGAAGTTCGTATGGTAACATGGAACAATGATGAACTATCTACTGATGCATTACCTGTACATGGTTTTGAGCATTACAAGGCAAAGGACTATTCCCTTGCACATGCTCCTTTCTCAGGTTGATTTATATCTATGGTATATTATTCTTTTAGCGCAAGGTAAAATGCCTTAAATGTTCAAATACTTCTTTATGTCAGTGTAGGCAGCAGCTATGCTGGTGGTCAGTGGGCTGCTGGTGATGAACCTCTATACTATATTGTATCCCCTAAGGATGTAGTTATTGCAAAGCCCAGGTTGGTTTTTGATCTACGTTGCTTCATAACTCCAGACTTTTCATTTTCTTGTTGTACTGTTAGGCCTCCAGTAGTGTACGCATACAGCAGAGGGGTAGAGCAGGAATTCCACCCCTAAACTAATGCTTATAGGAGGGAGGGGTAGAGTGGGAACTTCCCACCAAAGTTAGTTAGGAAAAGAGTATGGTGAGAGAGGGAGTGCAGGATATAGGTGAGTGGGGATGGACACTCATTTGGAGGGTAGGCTTTGTTTTGTTGGATAGTGTGAGGCTATTGTAGGAGATATTCACAACCCTCTCGAATTGGCTGGTTGATTGTAAGCCTTTGGGCACAAGTTGTTGCTTTTTAATACCAAGAACTTGTAAGGGGATTCCTTACATGTACCTGGTACTCTTTTAATTGTCAGTCACTGGAGAAGACTTGTAGTATTATCTGTAAGCTCATGGGTATGTTTCTTTTGATGTGCTTGTTTTTCTTGTGTGCTTAGTTTTGCACCTTTCATTTTACTTTAATCACTCTTAATGGAAGTATTGGCTGAATTTGTCAGTCTTTATAGCCCTTATAAATTATAAGTGAACAAATCGTTTGTGATGTTTAATTGCATTTGTGGGCACTCCCCTGGTGTAATGTCTTACTTATGTGGCAGTTTTCTGCAGCATTCTAACAATTCTTTTATTGATATTTTTTAAGCATGAAATGAAAAGAAGAACAATAGCAGCCACATAAAGAAAAAAACCGACAGCCACACAGGACATTGGAGTGCCAGAAAGCAAATATATACACAAAGGGTCCCAATTGTTTGTAATAAAATGATAAAAAATAAGTAAAATAGTCGATGTTTCTAATTAAAAAAAAAGAATAAGTGAAAGTTCTTTGAAGGACTATTAATACTGGTCCAAGGCCAAGGAGTTAATGGAGTCAAATTTTGCACCCTTTCTTTTCTTTTTTTTTTTTTGATAAGAAACAAAGATGGGTAATATTAATCAAGAAACCCAAAAAGGGGTAAACAACCTAAAGGCAGAGGGTAGAGAGAACCCTCTCCTCAAGACTATATTACTACAACTTTAAAGTAGGTGAGGTTGGCAAATTTTGCCCCTCATTCCAAGGGCCCTCCAACTTCAAAGAAATCTTCATATTTCTTCCCAACCAACATTCCACAGAATGGTGAAACAATCGAACTGGTGTAAATCTATTCCTTTGTCATTGACAGATACAACAATACATCCTCCATCACAACCTGACAACTACGAGGAAGAAAAAGAGGAGCGAAACATCTTCATAAGTGGAATGGACAAAGCCATAAAAGATGATCAATGTCTTTAGATGTTGCTTTCTAACTTTAGCTAGTGGTTCTTTGTAGGATCAATTCCAAGGACTTTATGTAGAGATCTTTGGAATTTTCAACTTCAATAACTTCGACATAAAAAAGGATGATTGATACAAGGACACCAAATGGTTGAAAAGAGATTTGTAAGAATAAGTTATAGGGGGATATACGGTTTAAACATGACTATCCTAAATACCTTGGTGGATGTTAACCCCTTGCATCCAAGGAGGGAAAAGATTGTCCGTCTCTCTGTCAAAAAGAGGCCTACACAAATGACAATCGAAGGATTTGCTCCCTTCTGTCGGAGGAAGGACAACCACTATGGGAACATTCTTTTCTTGTAGAATTCAAGCACAAATGAGAAAACCAAGATTGAAGGAAGTTTTGCCTATCCATTGGTTCTTCCACAATGGAGTTTAATCGCTATCTTGAGATGAATATTCTATGGAACTGAGAAAACTTGGAGAGGATTACACTGCCTGGTTTCTAGGTGTTACTAGAGACATAACAATTGTGTCCCAACCATTGGCACGGGGCCATATTTTGTAACAAGAATGTGATGTGGGATTATATGGGGTGCTAAGGAAAAATGCCATAACCATTTGGATAAAAGTGCAGGGGTCTTACTAACGAAGCTCCCAATCCACAAATATCCCTCGGCACACACGTATTTTCAATTTAATAAATGCTATCCTTCCCCATTAAGCCTCAGCCACATCTTCCCATAAGAAATATTTCATAGCTTTTTTCTACAATGTCTCCTTGCAGACATCAAAACTTCAAAAAAACATGGAAAAAAAGAAAACAATTAAGAGGAACTTCTCTCGCCACATTTGATAAAAGTAAGCATGCCATCTTTAGAGAAATAAGCTTTATTCCAAGCAGTCAACCTCTTCTGAACATTTTAACCACATGATCTCAAAAAGGTGTTATAGGGTTGAAAATTAGGGGAAGATCAAGATAGGTGAAATGTAGTGAAACACACAAGAGTCACCCAACTCACCCACTAGCTTATCTTAAGAGGTTTGGAATTTGTCCCAACTAGGGTACATTCTCTGTTGATTTTTAAACTAGACACAAACTCAAGAACACTGAGGATTTGATTAATGTTATTGAAAGAATCCTCCACCTCATTCAAAATGGAGTAGTATCATCCGAAATTTGAAGGTTGGGTAAGGTGCATATTGTTCCTAGCACCTAAGACATTCTACTTAACCTCTCTTGATGTGCCTAGATAACAATCTGCTTAAAACATCAACCAAGAGTTATTGGTTTCCTTACTCGTACAGCAACATACCCAAATATGTTTTTGTTGAACAACTCTAAACATGTATGAGAAAAGTTTTTCTTCCTAAAACTCCACTATTCTACTGTTATCATGGTGTGAAGTCATGGAAAAGTATACATACTTATGTAGTTTGCAGATTTTCATTTTTAAGATAATGTCTATCCTTATGTAGTATGCCAACGACCCTTATGACAGTGGCAGCATGGGGATGTTATTATGATGTTGATAACTTGGCCAAGGATCCTTAGATCTGGGCTGGTTTTACAAGCCCCAAAATAAATAATCAGATTAAGAATAGTTGTGTCAAAATTTAGGCTTTACTTCTTCAGTTTTGGCAGATGAAACTGAAACCATGGTACCGCATGCACTACTGTTTCCAAAATGTTAGTAATTTGGTCTTCTCAATTGCAAATTTTCTATAGATTCACCATGACATTTTAAATAGTGGCAAAAAAGGCCTACATCAAGTATCTTTTGTGGTGCTTCTGTTTGATCTCATGACTGCATGTTTTAATCACTATTAGGGATGCTGAAGATCATATTGCTTGGCTTCTTGAACACGGCTGGCATGAAAAAGCTCTGGAAGCAGTTGAAGCAGGTCAAGGAAGAAGTGAACTCCTAGACGAGGTACTCTCCTCCTCGCTCATAGCTCCATTAATTTGAACTGACACTTTATATTTAGACACATGAATATATATCATTAGTTTGTATATTTTGAAGACATTTTGAGCTCTCTCTATCATATAAAATCTGCATTAGCGTTTGAAAATTTTCATACTTGACTTAGTTTCTGTTGGATGCTTGCTTCAGCTCTTTCTAACATATGGGCTAGGCCCCAATGGGCATGTATTCTATAAATCTCCTTTAGCCAGTTTTAAAAATTTGTCTTTGCTGAATTCTTTTCCTTCTCTCTCCGTTTTTTTTCCATATATAATTCCTCCTTAAACTAAAGGAAAAACACTGAGGAAATTTTATTAATCAAATATAAACTAATTACAACTTATAGGCTGCCAGACTTTCTGATTACAAAATTATCCTACTAATATAGTGGTAGACTTCTGTGAAATTTTGCCCATATTCCTCTTTAGATTGGCTCAAAACATCTAGTTCATCGAGAGACAGAACAATTTGCTTGCCGAACGTAATTTCCCTGGGGTTTCAATCTTCCTTGAAGCCTTAAATCATCCCCACAGAACTATATCTCTGTTATTTTCTTGGAAGCATTATCCAATTGCAGTCAGCCAAGATGGATCTTTCAGGGATTTCTTGAGGCCATAGGGTGTTGGAGGAAGTGTGGGGAACTATTACTTCTTTAGCCTATATTTGAAGTGCTAATTCTAAGGCTTTTTGTAATTACTATTTACTCCCTTTCTATCTTCTCATTGGAGTGTTTTCATGTGATTTGCTCCAAGCTTGTATATTTTATCTCTGCCATGAAATTTCTTTCTTATACAAAAATAAGCCATAAATGTTTAGGTTTAATTGCTTGATTATTCTGGGGATTTGTAATCCCTTTAGTTTTCTTGAAGGCATGGAGCAATAATGTTTCATAGTCACTTTTGTATGAAGTTAATTGAGTACGATAATATGATTATAATGTATTTTGTTTACTCATTATTTTTTGTTCATTTTGTGTTTAGGTTGGATCTAGATATCTTGATCACTTGATTGTGGAAAGAAAATATGCTGAAGCTGCTTCTCTGTGTCCCAAATTGTTGCGAGGCTCTGCTTCTGCTTGGGAGAGGTATTTAGTCGATTACCTTGTATACCATTCTTTATGCACAAGCATAACTGCAGAAACCTGATTTTTACAGATGGGTTTTCCACTTTGCTCATCTGCGTCAACTTCCTGTGTTGGTTCCATATATTCCGACAGAAAATCCTAGATTGCGTGATACTGCTTATGAGGTTTGGGAGAAAGCTTTTTCAGTTTTTCCAATATTTATTTCTCTTTTCAAGAAATATTTATTTGTTACCAACTTGAAAATTTGAAATTTTTTTCTTTGTTTATTGCAGGTGGCTCTTGTTGCTCTTGTTTCAAATCCATCATTTCATAAGGATCTATTAGCGACTGTTAAGTCTTGGCCACCTGTGATTTATTCTGCTTTGCCTGTTATCTCAGCCATAGAACCTCAGTGCAATACTTCTTCGATGACTGATGCTCTTAAAGAGGTAAGTATTTATTTTTGTTTTTTTCTTAATCGCCTATAGTGTGTTTTGCAGTAACCACGTGTCTTTCCTGCATCAGGCATTAGCTGAGTTGTATGTTATAGATGGGCAGTATGAGAAAGCTTTTCTGCTGTATGCTGATGTAAGTGTTTTGATTTTTTCTCTCTCCAGTCTGCCCACATTAGTTAACTCGATCTAAACTACTATTGTTTCCATTTTCAATATATATTTACTTATCTTGCCCTTATTTGCAGCTTCTGAAGCCAGATATATTTGACTTTATTGAGAAATACAATCTGCATGAGACCATTCGTGAAAAGGTATGACAATCCAAGAGTCAGTGACCCTATAGTTATCTTGTTTCTTTATTTAAATAGTAAAATTAAGTTTGTGTGGTAATATTTAATAATGTTTTAAAATGCCTCTTTAGCAGTTACACAGGTAGAATCTCCTAACAAAAAGAATTGGAATTGTAGTTCTTCCTGATAACGTTGTCGCATTTCTTATCATTTTTAACCTCTCAATTAGACTCATCAATTTTTACATCAGATGCAAGCAATGGAACTCTAAGGAACTCTAGGGGTATGGTTTTTTTTTTTAACTTTTTTGTATTTATTTTATTAAAAAATGATTTGTAGGAAGGATTTAAAAATTATTTTCACTTTTCACTTGAAAATCTGTTGAGAGTTCTTTTTTTATTTTTATCATTATTATTTTTTAATTAATTAATTATTATTATTATTATTATTATTTTTTTAAATATATTTTTTTTATATGAAACAAATATTTCATTGATGGTATGAAATATACAAAAGGCCACATGGGCAATTACAAGAAAGTTTCCAACTTGTAATAAGATCATTTAGAGAATAGCTACTAAAGGGGGTGTAGAAACATTTACACCATCCGAGAGCTAAGGTAATAACCCTATCAAAAAAATAAAGCAAAAGGGAGAGTCTTGTCATTAAAAACCCTATTGTTCTTTTCCAACCAAAGACTCCAAAAGAAGGCCCGAGCAAACTGTATCCATAGAGTCAGTTTCCTTCTCTTAAAAGGGTGTCCCGCCAATATTTGGTCAAGAAAGATAGCTGGATTTGTGTGTAGGGGAGTTTCCCATCCAAAAGTTGCGAGTAGATGGCTCCAATATCGATATGCGAAATCACATTGAGTGAATAAATGACCGTGTGTTTCTGTAGCTTTAAAACAGAGAAGGCAGTAGTTTGGGGATAAAGCGATGTGGGGGAGTTTTTTCTGTAGTCTGTCATAGGTGTTAATCGCCATGACTAAGTTCCCAACAGAAGAACCTAACTTTCTTGGGGCATCTCCCTTGCCAAATTTTAGGGAAGAGGGTGGAGGCAGTGAGATCTTTGTTAGTGGTGAGAATGCGATAGGCAGATTTTAAGATCTGGTGGTTTCCAAAGGCCATGTCCATTGGTCATCAAGAGAGGTCGGGGTGGTTGTATCTAGTATATGGGAGAGTGTCAGCCAATCAGAGAGCTCATCATCTTTAAGTGGTCTGCGAAAGTTGTAATCCCAGGAGGCTGTAGAGTGAGACCAAAGTTTGGAAATAGTGGCTTCTTTGTCGGTCGAAATAGCATAGAGATTGGGATAGAGGCTGTCCAGAGTGCCTTGAGAGAGCCATTTATCGTGCCAGAAACTGAGGGCGTTCTTTCACCCACTTTGCATATAGCATATGTCCTGACAGTGCTGATTTGCTTAGAAATTCCATTCCATGGCCCCTTAAAACAATTTCTACGATTGGATGGCTAGATATCCGAGAGTGAGCCATTGTATTCGGCCGCAATGAGTCTCCTCCATTGGTGGTTTGGCTCCGAAAGGAATCTCCAAATCCTTTTTTTTTTTTTGAAATATAGATTGACAATTTTTTCTTTCTCAAATTCTCTTAAACATGAACTTAAGTTTATTTTTTTTCCAGACCACCTACTTAAGTTTATTCAGTTAAACTCAAGGAAAAACTTCTAGGTAGTGAAGACATGTTTGGGAAACTAGGGAGCCGAGAAACTTGGGAGCTTTCATTAACTATTACAAGATTCTTGTATCCTTAGACAATGTGATAACAGTTTGTTGCAATATGTTAATTTTGAGTTGGCACATGAGTGGCCTTGATTTTATTTTTTATTTTTTTAAATTCTTTTTGGAGACTGGTACAACCACGGAGGAAAAAATAGTTTAGGAAACCCTAGCTCTGATATGTTTCAGGAAACGAAGATTGGATGAAGTGGGTGGAGGTATCATTGAAAACCTTTGGGGTCCAAGATATATTGGCTGGGCAAAGCTTGTATGATCTAGGGTCTTTGGAAGTACTTTTTATTTTGTGGAATGAAAATGTTACTCACTTAGAGGGGGGTGACAAGTGTCTTTTCTTGCGTTCACTGAAGGTCATGTTTTACATTGAGTGGTGGCTAACAGTGGTCTATGGGGATTTATCAGGCATCTTTTAGAGGAACTAGGAAATTTATCAGGCTTATGCAGTTCTTTGTGGTCTATGGGGATGTGGTCTTAATGTTACTAGATCAGATAAGTCTACTGTGGGAGAGGGAACTAACAGCATGGTTGATTTTTTTGTGTCCATTTGAGGATTCCCACCTGCATGACGTTCCACTTGGGGATGAAAGGTATTGTGGCTTACCTTAAGGTGAAACATCACTAATATGTGAATTTATTGCCTTATAAGGGAGATACACAGCTTCTGTGCATTTCCTGTTCGGTAGTTGATGGGATAGCCCAATTCAACTAATTCCCATTATCGTAGTACTTAGAGGAAGTATTATCATCGTAATTCGTAACCCTTAGATTAAATAACCTACAAAGGCATAAAGTAAATAATATTATCCCAAAGCTAATGCAATGAGCTCTCTTCATTGATGAAAATGTGTTTGTTACATTCCAACTAGAGGACTTGCAAGAAGGCCGAGCAAGAAAGGGTCGGTTTGATGTTGGAGGGGGTTCTTCGCGACCCTCCGTTTCGTGACAAGGGTCAGTTTTTGTGGCAAGCCAGTTTCTGCAGTTCTTTGGAGTTTGTGGATGGAGAGGAGTAACATGATTTTTAGAGGGATTGAGATATCATGGGAGGATATTTGGGCTCTTGTTTGGTTTCATGTTTCTTTTTGGGCTTCAGTGTCCACATCCTTTTGTAGTTTTTCTTTAGGCTTGATCTTGCTCGATTTGAGAATTTTATTTTAGTTTGGTTCCCTTTTGTTGGGCTGTGTTTTTGTACACCCTTTTGTATTATTTCATTCTTATTTTCTGAAGAAAAAAAGAGGGGGGGATGATAGTGAGGGATTTGACCGAGGAACACTTGTCCTTATCTGAAGCCTTATTAATGGGAAATGATATAAAATCACTCTACCCGATCTTCAGGCACCTGGAGTCCTGGAATTTTGAGCTCAATTTAAAAAATGAGGATTCTGTCAATGAAAGACAACACCACCCTCTCCCTCATATCTGACCTGGTATTGCTCCCATGGACCAAAGGGACATCCAAGAGGGATAATTCATCACTTGGCTCTGGAATTTGTTTGGTTTCAAAGCTCTAAAGCTAGCAGTTTTTCGGAGTTCTGGTTCAGAATGCTTTTTATCTTTTTCGAGCTTGTATTGTTCTTGTTGCGCTAATTCTTCATTATTTTTCTCTTCTTCTCTCTCTTTTTTATCCCATTGGGGTTTGATCAACATTTTTCCTTTTCATATTTCATTGAAAAGTTGTTTCTTGTTAAAAAAAAAAAATTCAGGAAAGATTTCTTGCAATCTCCTTTGGCCAGTTGTAGGTTTGGGATGACTAGTATATGTACAAGAATTAAAGCTTCAAAAAAAATAGAGATACACTTTAAATATGTTCCTCTATTGAGCTTGGGCAAATAGGCCTTTTCATTCTCATTAAGAAAAATGACAACATGTTTTGTGTGTTTCATTAGGTTTTTTTATTTCTAAATTTGAAAACAATTTTACAGTTCCTGTTGCCTGGTAAATTATTCGGTTTATTTTCATGTTCAAATGTATGATGACCTTTCTTATTTTAACCATTCATTTGAACATTTCTTATTTTACGCATCTTTTTGTAGGTTGTCCAACTCATGATGCTAGATTGCAAGCGTGCCGTTCCATTATTTATCCAAAACAAGGAATTAATTCCTCCAAATGAAGTTATTTCACAGCTTCTTAAAGCCAGAGATACGTGTGATTTCAGATATTTCATGCATCTATATCTGCATTCCTTATTTGAAGCAAATCCACATGCTGGGAAGGATTTCCATGATATTCAGGTACAAACTATTGAAAACTAAGTTAATCCTTTGGTGAGTATGTTGTCATGTTTTTGAAATGCAAGACACATACAAAGATTTAATAATAAAAACAACAGGTACACAGGAAAATGAGAATGAATTTTTTTCTCTCTGTATTTCTCATTAGCACATTCTGATATATATAAACATTAGAAACTGGAGTGAGGAAGTTACCAGAAAGTGGAGTGGACGTTTCTCATTCTCACAGTTACAACACTTACAGTTACCCCTTGGCCCTTAAGTTACACCAATTAGATGACTATAGTAATATCCCCCCCAAACAAGAGGGTGACGTAATCACGTTGAGTTTGTCCTTTGACAAGCCGAATTTACTTGTAGATGGAGGTTTAATGAGGCCTTCCGCCAGCTGCTCATGAGAGGGTACATACAATTTCAAGTTGCTTGCCAACAAAATGCACGTTCAAGACATGTTTGCTGCAAGAATGAAACGCCAGATTTGCAGCAAGAGAGAGTGCACTAATGTTATCACACCAAATAATAGGTGTATTATATTGAGGACAACCAATTTCACAAAGGAGAGACTGCAACCAACTTATTTAAGCTGCTGTATGGGCCAAGGATCTATTGTTCAAGGATACAAACTCTCGAAAGAGCGAGAAAATCATAAAAAAAAAGAGTAGAAAATACAATATATTAACAAAGGAGAAATAAAGGCTTCCCAATTATTAAGAACAAGACTGGGAGAATAATGCAAAAAAGAATCGGAAAGAGAGCACCAACGTGAATTTAGCAGAAGAGAAACACTCGAGCAATGATCTATTCTTGCCCTCAAACATCCTTGAATTACTTTCAAACCTTAACTCCGAGAGCAATGCTTTTACAGCATCGATCTATAGGAAACGATCTGCGGAAGAAGAATGAATAAGCCTGCAAAATAGTTGAAACAAATTGTCTTCAGCCTTGTCAAAAACCCAACCAACATTGAAAAGACTTAGAATAAGAGTCCAGCCCTTAGCAGCAAAGGTACAGTGAAAAAATAGATGCAAAGGTACAATGAATAAATAGATGACTGAGGTCTTCCCCACTAATCCTACAAAGAAGAAGAACACAAAAAGGTGGAAGGAGGGTTGCTGAAGGAAGCTTCTTCTGAATGGCTTCTGCTGTATTAAGTTTGCCTTGAAGGAGAATCCAAGAGAACACATTTACTTTTCTTGGGTTCTTTGATTTCCAGAGTGCAGTAAACAAATCTTTATGCATAGGAGATGAAGATTTCAACCTGCTCATTGAAGCAACAGAGAATAAACCAGCAGGCTCAAGTGACCAATAACGTTGATCATCTTCATTAGATAAGGAAACCAGTGTGAACAACTGTCAAAAGGCAGAAAACTCATCTAACTCATCATCTTTGAACTTCTATTAAACACCCAAATCAAATTAAAAGTTCAGAAAATATACTCCCAAACCTTACTACTTTAGACACAGTGGAAGAATAAATGAGTTTTTCTTCATCTACCAGCAAAACAAGTCTATAGAGAGAATATGAATAAATAATTAAATTTACCTTAACCCATCAGATTTAGCTTTTGGATTCAGTGGTGACTTAACACGATATTGGATTCAGTGATGATTTAACATGGTATTAGATTTAGAACAAGGATGTCTTGTGTTTGAAACCTCTATAATGTCATTTTCTCCCAATGTAATATTGATCATCACTTGTTTGGCTTTGGTCTTCTGCAAATTGTCAAGCCCACAAGGGATAGTGTTAAAATATGAATGAATAATTAAATTTATCTTAACTCCTTATCTTAGGCTTTTGGATTTAGTGGTGATTTAATTACTATGCAAGTAGTCAACACCGATGCAAGGCATTTTAGTCGAATTGTGGCCACTGTGTTAAGTTTACCTAAATGAGCCGACCAAGAATAATTATTTAGGACTCTTGGTCTTCCAGCTAGCCTTTAACCAATATTTGTTGATTCTAACATGATGAAACTTTAAGGACTTGTCCTATCACAGATATTTGTGGTATCTCAACTCGTTGATGTTGTAATGGTGGCTAGCTCGAGCTCGAGCCACGAAACCGATCAACTTTGTGATTGGACAAGTCCTTAAAGTTTCATCATTTTGATGCCATTTTGATTGACGCCATTTTGATTGCTTCAGAGACTGTAAGTACTTGGAAAAGGGAGAATAAGAAAGGTTTCCTGTTGAAGCTTGATTTCGAAAAAGCTTATGATAAAGTAGATTGGGACTTCCTCTTAGCTGCCCTCAAGGCTAAAGGCTTCGGTATGAAATGGTGCAGTTGGATTCATGGCTGTTTGACAATACAAATTTTTCTGTGATGATAAATGGAAGACCTAAAGGTAAAATTTGGGCTAAAAGAGGTCTTAGGCAAGGCCGCAAGGGGGATCCCCTCTCCCCTTTTCTCTTTACCATAGTAGGAGATGTCTTGAGTAGGTTGATTCATTTCAGTTTTGAAAGGAAAATCGTTAGAGGCTTAACTACAGGATCCCCTGAGATTGAGATTACTCACCTCCAATATGCAGATGATGTTCTTGTTTTTTACCCTTTTTCTGCTCAGATGTTGGAAAATTGGTGGGGGCTGATCCATTTCTTTTTACTCATTTCGGGCCTCTCCCTTAATGTTACTAAATCAGCTGTGATTGGAGTTGACTGCAGCACCACAGAGGTGAATTTCTGGGCATTAACTTTTGGGTGTAAAGCAGAGACTTTTCCCTTCACCTATCTGGGCTTTCCGCTGGGAGGTAATCACAAATCAGAGAGTTTTTGGGCTCCTGTGGTAGATAAGATGCATAAACGTCTTCAAAAGTGGAGATTCCTAATGCTCTCTAAAGGGGGTCGTCTTACTTTGGCTCAATCCTTGCTCAACAACATTCCTATTTATTTCTTTTCCATCCTAAAAGCCCCGAGATCTGTGACCACAACAATGGAAAAGTTAATGAGGGACTTTATTTGGAATGGGGGAGAGCATAGGCCGATAATGAACCTGGTCAAATGGACTTGGATAGCTTTACCTCATCAACAAGGTGGTCTTGGAGTGGGCTCGCTTACTCTTCAAAGCCCTCCTTATGAAATGGTTATGGCATTTTGCCACAGAAGAATAGCTTATTGAGGAGGGTTATTCTTGCTGTTTATGGGGAGGATACTTTTGGTTGGTTTTCGACCGTTTCTAGTGGATCATCGAAAGGCAGACCGTGGATAGACATCCAAGGTACAGGCACGGCTTTCTCCAACCTTATTTTTTATAAAGTCTCTTCGGGAAATAGAGTGAGATTCTGGGAAGACATATGGATTGATTCATCTCCTCTTTCAACTATCTTTCCCTAGTTCTACGGCCTTTCCAACAAGAAAGGTTCGGCCATAGGGGATTGCTGGATCACAGAGGAAGGGACATGGGATCTGGCAAGAGAGATAAATAGATGGGCAGCCTTAACATCCAAGCTGGATGGTGTGTTTCTTGGTCAAGGCAATGACAGAATTGTGTGGAAAGCAGACTCCAGAGGCACGTTTGCAGCAAATTCTGCTTTCTTGGCTCTCACTACTCCTTCCCCAAAGCTTAACTCGGCCACAGCAGCATTCATTTGGAATTTTGAAGTTCCAAAGAAGGTGAAGGTTTTCCTATGGACATTGTTCTATAGAGGTATGAAAACAGTAGATAGAATTCAAAAGAAACTCCCCCACTTGGTGCTCTCCCCGGCAATCTGCAGTTTATGTTTGAGGAACCCAGAGAACGTGGACCATCTCTTTATGCACTGTACCTTCGCGTCCACAGCTTGGAATAATGTGGCTTCTCTATTAGACTTATCCTTTTGTTTCCCTCAGCATATCGAAGATTTCATTTCTGAAGGTTTTTGTGGAATTGTGCCGCTAGGGTGGTCCTTTGGCTTCTTTGGAAAGAAAGGAATAGTCGGATTTTTGACGACGAAATGGTCTTGATAGATTCTTTTTTTTGTGAATATCAAGCATACGGCTTCTTGGTGGGCTTCTACACACAAAAAGGCTTTTTGTAACTACAATCTTTTTTTTATTATGCAAGATTGGAAAGCTGTGATTGTATAGTCC
>NW_019104582.1:665413-690870 GCF_001995035.1 Momordica charantia
ATATGCCTTTTGATTTACTTCATTGTGATATTTGGGGGCCATTTCGTGAGCCTACATATTCTGGTTATAAGTATTTTCTCACCTTAGTTGATGATCATTCTCGATACACATGGATTTTTATGTTGAGGCAAAAGTTTGATGTTCTTAGGCTCATTCCCCAGTTTTTTAAATATGTTGAAAATCAATTTGGTGCTACTATCAAGCAGTTTCGGTCGGATAATGCTCCAGAACTTTCGTTTACTGAGTTTTTTGCTTCTAAGGRCGTCATACATCAATTTTCTTGTGTTGCTCGCCCTGAACAGAACTCGGTTGTTGAAAGAAAACATCAGCACTTGCTCAATGTGGCTCGATCCCTGTATTTTCAGTCTAGAGTGCCTCTTTCTTTTTGGGGTGATTGTATTTTGACAGCAGCTTTTTTAATCAATCGGACTCCATCACCTGTTATTTCTTGGCAGACTCCTTATCATCGTCTATTTCATAAAGATCCTGATTATTCTCATCTTCGAGTGTTTGGATCCTTATGTTTTGCTTCCACACTCTCGTCAGGACRTTCTAAGTTTTGTCCACGAGCCACTCCTGCTATATTTGTTGGTTATCCTCCAGGGATGAAGGCTTTCCGTTTATTTGATATAGTTCAGAAGAAGTTTTTTATCTCAAGGGATGTCACTTTMTATGAACATATTTTCCCTTTCCATGAAGTTAMTCTTCATACTGACATAGARGACCCTTTTCCTCACTTGGTTCTTCCCAAGTCGTTTGATTTTTCTGGGCAAGGTCCTATAACCTCGGTTGGTTCTTCATCTGRTGCATCTCCTGTTAYCCMTGATGTTTCTCCTGATATTGGTGTTTCTGATGGTGGTACTKGTGTTTTATCACCGAATGGTTSTGCTCCAATCGAGGCCTCCACTGTTGATGTTGTTAATACAGGAGAATCGTCTATTGTAGCTACTGATTTGCCTTCCATCCCTGGTGCTAATGWCCCGGTTTCTTCYAGTTTAGTTGTGYCTCGTCGGTCTTCAAGATCTATCAAGCCGCCAACATACTTGAAAGACTATCATTGTAGTCTTCTTAATGCTGAGCCTATACCACAGTCTTCTACTAGCCATCCTCTACACCATTTTATTTCATATAATAGCCTTTCTCCTACCTATAGGTCTTTTRMCCTGAATGTTTCCTTACATACTGAACCCCAATTTTATCATCAAGCGGTTCCTCATGCTCATTGGCGTGAGGCTATGCATGYTGAATTGCARGCTATGGAAGCAAACAAAACATGGACTGTTGTTCCATTGCCTTCTCATTCTCATARTATTGGCTGTAAATGRGTGTATAAGATAAARCATAAATCTGATGGGACTATTGAACGGTATAAGGCGCGCCTTGTCGCAAAAGGATATACTCAACAGGAAGGGTTGGATTATATCGAAACTTTCTCTCCGGTTGCCAAATTGGTTACTGTAAAAGTTATTTTGACAATGGCTRTTTCTTTTAATTGGCCCCTAGTTCAACTTGATGTTAACAATGCGTTTCTACATGGAGATCTTTTTKAAGATGYTTACATGGATATCCCTCTCGGTTATAAGCATTMTRTGGTTGCTTCTCASGGGGAGCGCCTTGTTTGTAAACTTCACAAATCCATATATGGATTAAAACAKGCCTCTCGTCAATGGTTTGATAAGTTTTCRCATGCTTTGCTTGTTTTGGGTTTTGTTCAAACAAAGTCTGATTATTCTTTGTTTGTTCGTGGTCAAGGYCGTCGTTTTATMGCGCTTCTAGTTTATGTGGATGATATAATCATTACTGRAGCTTCCKCATCTGATATTGTTGTTCTTAAGAAGCATCTTGATGCTACCTTTCGGTTAAAGGATCTGGGATCCCTTCGATATTTCCTCGGATTGGAATTAGCGCGTTCTGCTCAAGGCATTTTTCTTTCTCARCGCAACTATGTTCTTCATATTCTTGAAGACACTGGTTTCCTCGGTTGTAGGCMTGCTTTGGTCCCTRTGGATCCGAATGTTCGTTTATGTGCTGATGATGGTGCTGTGCTTGCTGATTCTACTTCTTATCGTCGTTTAATTGSGCGACTTCTTTATCTTACAGTATCTCRGCCTGACATTACTTTTGYTGTGCATAAATTGAGTYAATATGTRGCTCGTCCTTGTCAGTCACACTTGAATGCTGCTTACTATCTGTTGCGTTATTTRAAAGGAACTTCTGGTCAAGGCATTTTGCTTCAACCTACTACYTMTTTTCATATACGTGCGTTCACTGATTCTGACTGGGGTGCTTGTTTAGACTCCCGTCGTTCTGTTTCAGGTTTTTGTATATTTCTTGGTACTTCTCTTATCTCTTGGAAGTCCAAAAAGCAGGCTACTGTTGCTCGTTCTTCAGCTGAGGCGGAGTACAGGGCTWTGGCTGTTGCTGCTAGTGAAATCGTGTGGGTGCAGTCTTTACTTCGTGACTTGCAGATTCGTGAGTCTTCGCCTGCTGTTCTTTTCTGTGATAATATTGCTGCTGTACATATTGCCACCAACCCGATTTTTCATGAACGTACAAAACACATTGAGCTGGATTGCCACTTTGTGTGGGACAAGGTTCTTGATGGTTCGCTTAAACTTCTACCCATCAGAACTCATCTCCAGCTTGCTGATATATTCACTAAGGCCTTACCTTTCTCGTCGTTTTCTGTTTTGTTGTCCAAGATGGGCATTGTTAATCTTCATTGTCCATCTTGAGGAAGAGTATTAGGACTATATTGTAATTTTGTCCTAGTTAGTTGGGTATTAGTTGTACATTTTATTCCTCTGGTATATATTGGCTACGTGTTATTGAATAAAAAAAAGCCAAATATTATTTACTCTCAGTTTCAATATATAGTAGTAAAAAATGGAGGTCCAAGAATATTAAAAGCTTATCTATTGAATTTTGTGCTAATTTTCAAATCTACAAAGGTAAAAATATATTTTTAAACATAAGTATAAATTTTTAATACTAATAGCTTATCTATTGAATTTTGTGCTAATTTTCATCTATATTTTTTAAAAGTAAGTATAAACTTCTATACATACGCATGTTTGAATGTTGAATTAGTTTTTTTCTTTTTACGAACCTTTCGATACCCAAATCTTTCAACATTAATGTGATGGATTTTTGGGTAGCTCCCTCAGCTCGAAGTTTAGTCACTGTGTGATTCACAAGCTTCCGCTCTTCTTCAATTTGTAGACCAAGTTTTCCATTGAGAGTATCTCCCATGTTATATGGAGATTCGAGTATCAATTCTTCCTCCTCCCTCTCACCGCAAACATAAGCTAACAAATCAGTAAAAGATCATAAGTTCAAATTTTCATCTCACATATTTGTTGGATTAGAAAAATGAGTAAAACCACCTCTCACAATTATATGTAATAATTTTATTTATGACTTCCGAGATTAAAATATTAATTTTTAGAAACTGAAAAATAATCATCTTATTTTAAATTTTGATTCTAGCAGCACTACCATTTGATCACGTAATTAATAAATATGCATATACTATTTTATTTGATAAAATTTTTTTCGTTTTTGGTAATTATTTGATGGAATTCATTGGATTTTAATTTTTTTCATACCTCGAACTTTGCATTTAGAAATCATTTTATCATTGTCATTTAACTTTTTGTAGATTATTTAATAAAAACCCATTCATTACCTACCTTGTTAATAAATGGTTAGTTAAAATGATCTATTGGTAGGTAATGAATAGGTTTTTATTAAAGATATCTTTTGATCTAAAAAATTATAAATTAAATGGGATTAGAAATATTTAGTTTTATAATCCTGTCATTATCTGTTTTGCAAATTCGAACCTAAATTAGTGGATGAGTGATCAATTTATCATTCTAAAAGTTGATGGTTCGATCTCTATTCACAATAATTAAATTAAAAACACTTTTTTTTTTGTAAAGTCATCAAAATAATATTAAAAATTTATAGAAGTAATTTTCAGATTTTGTAGAGTAGGTGGCCATATTTGAAAATATTTTTTAAAATATAAGATAGGGTTTAAATGAATTTTAGTTTTGTGATATCTAATTTCAATTTAGTGTTTACACTTTTAACAATTACGTTTCATCTATCTTTAATTAAAAATTATGAAATGTCTCTCTATGGTTAGCCAAATAGTAATAATTAAAACTAATCGGATTAGTTATTTGTGGATGTAGTACTTTCACCCAAAAAAAAAAAAATCAATATTAATTATCCAGTTAAAATAAAGTCCATTTTATGCAAATTCATTTAAAATAAGGAAGAGAAAAAAAAAATTTTGCCCGCACACCAGCAAAATAAATTTAGGAGCTTCTGAAAAAAAGTGTTTTTTCAGTGTGAAATCCAATTTTCTATGAGTACTTTTGGGTTAGGTGCTCCTCATGAAAACACTTGAAATGTGCTATTTTATAGTATTTATAATTCTTTAATTTGCTTTCGATTATTTAAATTGATTTATCTATTAAATGCAGTACATATTAAGGTTTTAATTATATTGATATAAAAAAAAGTTAGATGTTTAAATTTTAAAGAAATGTTGATGAAAATATCCTTAATTCAGAAGAAGTAAATAAAATCATGAAATTTATATAAAAAATATTTTACCTAAACTAATAAATATGCATTCCACTTTTTTAAATAATAAATCATTAATATTATGTCCACATTAATTTTTTTTATATATTTTATTGATTTTTTTAGGATATAATAGAAATCAACAACTTAACTTTTTATGTTGAGGTTGAATTCACGAACATTCTACCGATTTGATGACAAAAATTTAATACATGGAAATTTCGATGTGACTTTCTAGACCCTACACCATTAATGTATCGCATCAGAAAATTCATTTGTCACATTAACATACAATCTACCGAGTCCAATTGTTGATGAAAGAATGTTTCGACAATTTTCTTACTATTCCTCCCATCCAATTATAATAATGAACATGGATGATAATAAAATCATATATTAGAGAAACTAAATTGAGTTAAAAGAACAAAGAGTAAAAATATAATTTACTCATAAAATAAGTAAATTAGGGTGATTTGAGACAAACCTGATAAATATGGACATTGATGATAATAAATTCATATATAGAGAAACTAAAAGAACAGGAAAATATAGTAAATTAAATTAAGGTGCAATTCGAGACTGACCCGTAGACACGTGGATGAATGCCTTCAATTCAACACATTTTTTAGCAAAGTTCAAAACATGTTTAGCTCCCATTGTGTTGATATCAAGAGCAACATCATATCTACAAAAACAAATAAACACATTTATTATCATTATTAGTGTTACCTTTTCTATATTATAAAGTATGTTTATATTGATTATACCTTTCATCAAAGTTGGTAGTCGCAGCCAAGTTAACAATGACATTAATTTGGCTGTATAATTCTTGTCTCAGTTTGGCAGACTCCTCGAGTACCAAGAGTCGTTCGTCGGAGATATCTCCGGCCACCGCTACAACCTTCTCTGATATCATAGATCCAAAATTCGCTCTCCATTTTTCCTTCAACACTCTGAACAATTCCTTCTCGATCACCTCGCTTTTAAGGCGTTGCGCTGCTGCTTTGTCGTCAGCAGCTCGTATGAGCAGATAAAGCTTCTTCACGTTCGGTTGAACTCTCAAGATCTTCTCCACCATTACTGCATTTTCATGCAGATAATCCAAAAGTAGCTTAAATTAATATATTATGATAAATTTAACAATTTATTCTCAAGACATGAGAAAATGAATAATTATAAAGATTTACGAGCTTAAACTGATGAGTTATCGTGAAATTAACATATTCTTAACAAGAGAAGGGGGAGAGACCTTTTGCGAGAAAACCGGTGGCCCCGGTAACGAAGATGGACTTTCCGTGGAGAAATTCGAGCACACTGTGGAACTCCATTGCAGAGGGGAAGGAGAAGGATGGGCCTTTGGTGTATCAATGGTGGTGTGGTTGAGAAGCAGAATTGCTATGGAGAAGTTGAGAACTTTGGTGTAATATAAAGAAGAGTGATTGGGTTTGTACATTGTCAGTGACATAGGTTTGTAACTTTAGGGCCATAGGTTGAATTTTGATGATGTTTTTGGGTGTTTGGACGCTTTTGCCCTTATCTCGTCTTTTGACAGTCATCATCTTAGATTTTTTTTTCTGTAGAGAAAGTGTCTCACATTTCTACATTCATTTTGAGCGGAAAATTCCTGAATCTATATAAAATTTCAGAATGAAAAGTCGCGTAAAAAACACAAAAGAAGAGAGGACAACTCAAAAGGGGGAAAGAAGTCTACTACTAGTTGTTCGTGAAACTTCTTTATCTAAGGCTATCAATTTTTTAGTGGTTTCTTTGAGAAAGGTCAGAATCTTTTTTTTCTTAATTGAAACAAATCATTTTTTTTTTACGGTTTTGATAGCTCAGTGAACAAGACGCATTAACTATCATCCAAAAATAAATAAATAATTATTTTGTTTTTATTCTCTGTTTCTAAAATTTTTCTTGTTCTTTGAATACAATTTCTTCTTTCTCACCTTTCTCTAAAACATATGAATTGTTAGTCAAATTTCAGAAAAATAATAATAATAATAATAATGAAAGGAACAAACATAATTTWAAAAAAAAAAATCTTTTAGTTTTCAAATCTTGACTTAGATTAAGAAAACATTTCAAAAAAGTAGATAATAAAATAAAGAAATATATAGATGGAAATAGTATGTAAATTTTTAAAAAACAATATAAAAACAAAATATTTATTAAATAGAACCTAACAATTTTTTTCAAATACATAAAAATATATCCTTTTGATAATGAAGTTTTGAGTTAAATTTTCATTTGATTTCCAGATTTCAAAATCTTACATTTTTACCTTTCGAGTTTCTATAGTGTTTCATGAGATGATAGGTACGGTAAGTCACCAAAAGAATGTTGACAATGTCGATTCATAGCCATTGAGCGTGGCAATTAATTTTAAGTGATATGGCTTGCTAATTTGATCCATACTTCATTCTTAAAAGTCTCTCTTCCCCACCACCATCTTGTGCCCATACCTCTAACCATGATCTCGCAATCGAGTTTTGACAACTTGCTTTAACGTTGTAAGGATTTTTATTAACTATGTTGGAGGAACGGTAGGGCCATGTAGATTGAGAAGGGAGAAGAGAAGAGAGAAAGATAAGAGAGTCGTGGGCAACGAGGTGGGGGAATGGAACGAGATATTTTCAAAAAAAAAAAAATAAAACATGTCTCTACTCAACAAGTCATGTTGATGAGCTTAAATTGACACATATCTCTGAGTAAAAGATCGTAAGTTTGAATCCTCACTAATTATAAGTGAAAAAAAAAATCATGTCGCCTAAAATTGTCACGTCTGCCAGCCATAATGGACTCAATCAACATTGCATTTAGTGAGATGAATATATTTTAATGTATCAATAGAGAACTGATTTAAATCTCTAAGCTGAACCAAACGTCTTAATTTATGGAAATATTAAGGTTGCGCTCGATAATTATTTTGCTTTTAATTTTTAATTTTTTTAAAAAGTTTTTCACCCCCAAAATATATTTGAATTTTTAGYCAAATTTCAAAAATAAAAATCACTTTTAAAATCTACTCTTTTTTGTTTTTAAAATTTGTCTAGATTCTTAAAACATTTATAATAACTATATAAAAAGGCAAAGGAAGTACACACGGGAGAAAGTAATATTTATAACCTTAACTTTTAAAAACAAGAAATGAAAAACAAAATGATTATCAAATATGACTCTTTTTTCTTTGTGTCAACAACATGTGGAGGTGAGGTTTCGAACTTCGACATTTTGACCAAGAATATATATAATTGAGCTATGTTCACGGACCAAAATAAAATCTGAATCTAGTATTGCAATTCAAACAAGAGAGTGGAAGATCTCAAACCTACCATCTTTAAGAGAGAATATAAATATCTCGATCAGTTAAGTGAGGTTCGCTCATTTGCATTAAAAAAGAGAGGAATAGAAAAAAGTATAGTAAAATATATATTATATAGATGGAATACTTTATTAAGTTGTTGGCCCATGTTTCCAAGGTATGGGGCAAAGAAAAGGAAGATGTAAAGTTTTGTCAGATCCATGAAACCTAACCCTCTGCCCAATATTAATTTTGTGTGTTCTTCAAAACTTTAAAGAATGCAATTACTTCCATTCCCTACTTTCCTCCTACCACTCATTTTCTCATTTTGAAATAAATACTCGTTTTGTTCACGCTATAAATTTATTTTTATAAATTATATTTAATATTTTTTAGTACAATATGGGGATGGAGGATTGAAGTCACAACCTATTGGTTGGAGATATATGTCGATTACCATTCAGTTATATATTCGTTTTGGCAATTATCTTTTAATGTTAGCGGACTCCGTATTTTTAATACGATGCTCAGTATGCATTATGATTTTACCTTTATAATTTATTTTTAATATTAGTAGACCCCACGTTATTTTTAATACGATGCTGATGTGGCAAGCAGTGAATAGAAGGAGTATCAATACTCCTACAGTAGCATAAATTTTTCCATTTTTCATTTGGGCATTCATTCTTATAGGGAAATCATTGTGTTTCATAGTTTTTAGTAAAAAATACCATTTATAAGATCAACCAAACAAGTTAGATCTATAAATTTTGAAAGGTTAGAAATTTATTTTGAGCAGGTGAGGATTGACAACTTTTGGATGAATTTACTAAACGTAAAGTTACCGAAAGCAAGAATAAATGTCTCCTCGTTGAGTATTTTTCGAGGGAGGTTTTGTTTTTTAATTTTCATTGGTAAGTTTTTCAATTCTCTGAAGAGTATATTTGAATGTTTAGTCAAATTTCAAAAATAAAAATAAGTCCTTGAAAATATCTTTTTCTTTTTATTTTTTAAATTCGACATAAATTTTAAAAAGTAATGTTTATGAGCTTAATTTTAAAAAACAGAGGAAATGGTTATGAAACAAAATTTTATTAGTTTTTTTTTTTTTCAAATGAAATTGGATTATTTCCTAACCAATTAAAAGCTACAAACTTTTTGGAAACTTTTCGTTCTCTCTCGGTGATTGTGGGAGCCAGTTAAGACAAAGTGGAAACAGATGGAGGTAGAAATTGTTTACCTTATAATCTTCTTTTAAATATAACCTTTTTTTTTAACGGTAAAGAATTTGTCCGACCATAATTCAATTGATTATAATACTTAATTTTAATACAAAGATCTTAAGTTTGAATTTTCACGTTGTACTAAAAGAAATAATTATAAATATCTAGAGATAGAGAAAGTAGGTCGGAAGGAAAATTTAAAAATACTTATATTTATATATTATCTTTTAAATCTTAGACAACTCTAATGAGATAATCATATTTTCTGTTTCTACAGTTTTTTATTTAATGACATCTAGTGCTTTTGTACGGTGTTCGTGAAAGCAGATTTCCAATGCTTCAAGATATGTAATTCATTTATTTCATTATCCCAAAAAAATGTAATTCGTAAAATGTTAATATTTAAAATTTAAAAAAAAAAAAGAAGATTCCGTTGCCGGAAATCGAACCCGGGCCTCTCGGGTGAGAGCCGAGTATCCTAACCAACTAGACTACAACGGAATTTGAGAGAAAGGACGAAACTTAATTTTATATTTTATAAATAAAGAGGAGAGAGACATACTTTTTTGGGCTTTGCAGCCACGTCCCATTTGCTTGGCCCAACTCTTTGAGCCCCACTGCCGCTAGCCCGTTAACTGACAAATGTCAAATACAGTACAAGAACTGCCAAATTTTATATACATCAATTTATTCATTTAATTAAAATTATCCAAGTCCATACAAATTCTTTTAAAATATATTAAAAGAAAGTTTAGATTTAAGATAACGATTTTATTTGTAATTATCTATGTTTAAAATAATTCTTCTGAATCCAATTTCTCAACAAAAAAATAATAATAATTCTTTTGAAGTTTCCTCTAAATTTTAGATCTAAAATACAGGTTTTAGTGCAAATTTAAAATACAGGTTTTGAAAAAAAATTCTTTTGAACTTTTCTCTAAATTCTAGAGAGAAGAAAGAAAATTACACTAAATTTGAATTTTGRAAAATTTTAGATCCCATATCCTAACCAACTTGAATACAATGGAAGTTGAAAATTAGTGGGAAAGAAACAAAAAGAGTTTAAAAAGAGAGAGAAAAAACAAGTTCTTTCTCCGTTATTTTTAAAAAATTTTAGTGCAAATTTAGATATTTTTCTATCTAGACTTTTTTGTTGTTACATGAATTATTTAAATCTATAAAAACTATATTCTAAAAAGATCAAGAGACCAAAGTGGACCATCAGAGAAAATTCAATTAGTATAAGGAAAATTTTTCTAATATAAAATGAGAACCTTCACTCMTGTACCCATTAAACTAACAATCTTCTGCTTAAGTTTAGGATTTTAATTGATAATTCTTAGTTTACCGTTTTAAATTTTAATTGACTCACTTCGCGAAGCTGAGTGCAAGACACGTGATATCTCCAATATATTTACTTATATGTTAAAATTAACGGTGAACTTATCGACTTATATTGAATAGTTATGATTTTTTAAGAATTAAATTAATGAATTCCAGCCACAATCAAATTAGTTATAAAATATATATTATTAATCATAGTTATACATGGGAGGAGAATACAATTTTTGTGTTTATACCATTCTAAAAGTTGTTGAATGTTACATTAATTATTAAACTTCCAAAACTGTTTAAATTCTACTAATAATTATAATTAAAGATAATTATTAATTAATTTGATATGATTTTAAAAAACAAATTAATTTACTTATTTCTAGTTTGAAATAAAATATCAACATTTATCCAACTTTAAGCATTCRTGAACATTCAAAACATTTATAACATAATTTAACTAAAAATAAAATTTAAAAGTTTAAAGCATGCATAAAAATTTTAAGTAATAACATAAACTTAAGATTAATTATACAATTATATTAAGAATAATAGTCCATAAGGAAGAAGAAAATCGATGTGTACAAAATAAAAAATAATAAAAATTTACTTGTCAYAAATGTTTGAGATTGTTAAACAATAGTCACTATGATGTTCAACTACATTCAATTTAGAAACATTAAAATATATAAAATAAAATAAATTTAGAGAGTAAGAAGAGTAAAGAAAAAATGTATATATAAAACYCAAATTGTGGTAGGAAATGAGTGAAAAAAGTCCTTCTATAGCTATAGAAAATAAAATATCAAAAAAAATTAAAATGAAAGACTGACAAAAAAAAACTTTAAAGATTCCAAAACTTTTAATATTCAAAATTTAAATATAATTTAACATTATAATTATGAAACCAATTTAAGTTATGATGGAAATTAAATATTAAAAAGCATAACTAACAAGTTGTGAATTCGAATCCCCACATGTTGTACTAAAACAAATAAATAAAAAAAGCAAACGTAGAATTATTATATATAGTAAAATGTGAGAAAATGAAAAGTCCAAGTATTTAAAAATTTGAGAAAGATAAAAGTCACTTAATAGACCATTGTTAAGAGTAAGTGGGTGTTAAATATAAGGATGTTCAAAGATTTTTTTTTTCCTCTCTCTCTTCTCTTTTGAGTGTTACGTGTATGTAAAATTAGTGGATGAGTTTTCATTTATTGTTTTTAATTAATAAAATGATAATTTAGGCATTATAAAAAAATCAAAGTTAAATTTGTCCAAAAAAAATTTCTTCCACGTCCGTACTTTTTAATATATTATAGATATAGATATAATAACTAGTTTGAAATTTTAATTGATTTAACTAACAAAGTTTAAAATTTTATTAAATTATTAAGGATCTCCCGTTGAAAAAATAAARTAAAACCTTATAAAAGTTTATAATATAAGTGGGTTACTCCTTTCGTTGTCAATTGATTTTGAGACTTTTGGATTCACCAATCTTGGATCGGATCCCATTTGACTTTTTCTCTCATGAGATTCAGTTTCTCGAATTTTTTCAACACTTTTATTAGTCCTCAGACGATTTTTTATATTAATTTGTAGAGATTAACAAGTCAAAAGCATGATATACATTTGACAATCTTTTTCTTGTTTTGTAATATAAATAAAAGTTAAAAAAGTTGACTGGCTTTAAATAGAGTTGTCGAGCTCTCCCAAAAAAATTATTACGAAAGTACCATACTTCCTTCCATTTATACAATAAAAAAAAAAAGAAATAGACATCATAATATTTTTTTTACGGTAGTAAAAACAGTAAATAAAAGGAGTATAGTATTCCCATAATACCAGAAATTTTTCCGATCTCCCCCYTAGCCCTGTTGGTCACTTTCCCCAATTTCTCTAAACTTGGCCCTGTTGGTAGCAGACCATTTAGGCTAGTACAAGATGGGCTAAATGCTGTGCCTTAATTAAATCCTTTTGAATAAAAAAAATTTTCTAAGAAATGATTGGTAAATTAGTTCCATAAATAGAAAAGGTAGAAATTTAAAGACCTATTTGGCAATACTTTCGTTTTTTTTTTGTTTCCTCTCTTTTAATAATGTAAAACATAATTATTGTATTTGGTGATCTTCATTTTTTAGTTGAAAAGAAAAGAAGGAAATTTGATTTTGTCGAGAATGAATCATCTTTTTCCCCAAAAATTTATATAAAATTTTAAGAACGTTTCTAAAAAAAATAATAAGCAAGTAACATAATASTTGTTAAATGTTTAAGTTTCTTAATAAAACTGAAAACAAAAAACAAGAAATGTGAGGCTCATTCGATAACGTTCCTGTTTTTTGTTTTTCGTTTCTAACTTTTTTAAGAAATCTAASCATTTTGCAACTAACTATGCTTCTTATTTCTCTTTTTTTGGGAACATTATCAAAATTATATAGAAAATTTGAAAATAAAAAAAATAAGTTTCTTCTTTCTTGTTCCCTTTCCAATTTGTTTTAAAACATAAATAAAAAATTGTTTAATCATACTTGAATTTATAGATATTAGAGTCATGCAATTAATTTTTCTTTATTAAAAATAAAAAAATAAAAACAAGAAGCTCGTAAATGTTACCAAACGAATCCTAAATAACCATTATTTTTTTCTTTCCAAATTTTTGTACAATTTTGAGAATATTTATATATAAAAAAAAAGTAAAAAAGAAGTAACATAATTATGTCAAACACTTAAAATTTTTAATAAAACTGAAAATAAATAACATGAAAGGAAAAAACGTAATTCATAAAAATGTAAAAAAATATGAAAAGAAAAAAAAAGATTCCGTTGCCGGGAATCGAACCCAGGTCTCTCGGGTGAGAGCCGAGTATCCTAACCAACTAGACTACAACGGAATTTGAACACGAAGCGGGACAAAACAATATTGAGTTAATTTTGTTTTTTTATGCGAAATTAGAAATTTTCCAATTATGCTCATCATGTCAGCGTTTTGGTTGTTATATGGATTATTTAAATTTATTTCTCAAAAATTCGTGCAAGTATATTTTTAAAAAATTTAAGGTTATGTTTGATAACGACACAAATAAATTTCTTGTTTCTTGTCTCCACTTTCAATTTGTTCCAAAACATAAACAAAATTATTGTTTTATTATTCTTGAATCCAGGGATGTACTATGGATGTTGGCCATGCAATTATATTTTTATTTATTAAAAAAATGGAAACATTATCAAATAGGTCCATGGAGACCAAAATGAATTGTGAGTAAAATTTTAGGATCCCTTTGCTATCGTTCTCGTTTTTCGTTTTTATTTCCTCATTTTTAATATAGAAAAATAGAATTACGCAGCCCCAACATCATAATGATAAAACAATATTTTTATTATGTTTTGAAACAAATTAAAAATTGGAACAAGAAATAATTAATTTATTTTTACTGTTTCTAAAATTTCTATACAATTTTTATAATTTCCTAAAAACATGAAAAATAAAAAACAAAAATAATACTTAGATTTCTTAATAAARCTAGAAGGAAAGACAGATAATATTTTGTTTGAGTTCCATCATGTTTCTTAATTTCACATAGTTTTGTGATATCCTCTAATTAAGGGTTGAGAAGAAAACTATGTAATTTCATTATTATAGAGTTTTCGTGGGGTTGTCTCATAATCTCCCTACAAATCTTCATGTTCTTATTTTTTTCACATAGTTTTCTTACTTTAGTTTCTTAACCACACATTTAAAATACCAACAATTTTATAAGGAATTTTTTAAGAGAATGCTTTAAAATATTTTAGATAGTTGTATYTGTTTTGAAAGATTGGTGCTTGAGAATGTTTTGAAATTAACAACAYATATATCAATTTAGCCCCTTAATTTTAAATATTATGTTTAACATATATTATCAAGTGCCCAAACTTTAARATTATGTTTAGTGTTCGAATTTTATTAGTTTCTATTACATTTCTTCATTTTAAATTATGCTTCAACCTCATCACTCTTATTTTTATAATTAACATAATGACTCGTTGAGGCATCTCTACCTCTCAAAAAGAGTTACAAATTTCTTTATGCCCCTAAATTTGTGATATAATATTTATTAAAACAAAACAAAATAAAACAAAAACATAATACTCAGAAAGGTATCATTTCTTGGCTTATGGTGACTTCTAAAGAAATAAAAAACAGACAAAATCGAAAAATCGAGTTCGAATTATTTTCTGAAGTATTAAACCAAAAAGCTCGAAGGTCAAGTTGGTTTTGATACATTCTGTTGGTTTTAGTCGATTTGATTCTTCAAAGTCTGATTTTACACGCAGACTCGATGCTTGGACTAGTGAGATATATCTTCATTCATCTTTTTTTTAATAGGAAAAATAATAAAGCGAAACTAAGGTGCAAAAGGGAACTCCCCTCATGTTAAAGGAACGAAAGATATCTCCAACAGGAGTTCTTCACGAACATCTTTAGGAACTTCTTCCATCCAATACTGTTTCACACCACGTTCAACCGCCATCCTTTTATTACACTATATGTGTCGTTCGATTTGCAGATCTCTTGCATAAGAGCAACTCCATAGCTGGGATACAAAGATCATTAACGGTGAAAATAAATATGTGGCTACATTCTTGCAGTCATTAACAGTGGCAAATTTGATGTAGATCAGTGCATATAAATGAAAGTTAAAATTTGAAATAAGCTAAATTGGTAAGACCTCATAGGAAAAGAAATATATAATTTCAACAGTTTCAACTCAGGTAATGAGGTAAAATTAAAGCAACGTGGTAAGAAACCAGTACATATTGGAGGAAAATTGAGTGATGAAATGCAAGAACTAAGACAAACAAAATGGTGAGCTTGAAATACCTCATTTGACTATCTTGTCTCCCTTGCTACAACTTTTTTTTTTCTTTTCGGTATACAAAGGCAGAACAGCAGTTTTTGACACTAACTACAACAGCATGAAAATAAAATGCCGAAAAATCGTGAAAAGATACATGTAARGTATTGACTGATGCTCAAAACTATGAAACACCGATGATGTATGCATTCCAAGAATCTTTTTGTTGAAAAGTTTCGACCTCCTCATATTTCACATCACTTCCTGAGCCAAACCCCTCTATACTTCTAATTTCTTCAGTGTCAGGCATCTGTCTGATCCAAAAATGGATAGATCGGAATCCAGCCTCTTCCAGGCAATCTTTGATCTCGGGTAATGACCACCTGTTMACATGTTCAATGATCTCAAGATTTCAGACATTAGAAGTAGCACATGGTCCATCAGTTAAGACGAGGTATAACTTCTGACATAATGTTTGAGTTAATTATGCTTTATAAATATGGAATGCGTTGTAATTGAAAAAAGAACAGGTTTGCTTACAGTCTCCAGCTGTAAGAAAACGCATGGCGAAGCTTCTTCTGCTGCTTCTGAAGATCAAAATGGAGGCTAATCCTCGTTTTACGTCCAATGATGTCAAACTCGGCTTGTTCCCATATATACTACGATATTTCCAACAAATTAGAACGCAATATCTCATCATTTTTTACTACATTTCATGTGAAGAGAAGACGACAGAAATATGGCAAAGATGAACAAAGTTTGGATAGGTACCTCAAATTGAATGAACAGTTCGAGTAAAAGAAATATTTATATTAAATGTAAGCCTATGAAAGACCTCCAATTAACATATTTGAATTGAGGTGAAAACAGCAAAGCAGACTATTGGGAAAGCAGATTCTAAATCCTTGCATTTCTGGTGGGTACACTATACAGTGCCCCACAACTATTAATATAGGGGGGTTGGAAAAACGAGAGTTCCCGCCCTTTCAGCTAACTGATCAGTCAATACATTTTACAAATTTCCGGGATGGAGCACTGCTTATGAAGGCAAAAGATCCGGGTTCGAGTCCTATCACTGCAGCCATCATATAATTTGAAGACATACAACTAGACAACAACATGATTATACCCAAGAGGTAGACAAAAATGGTGCCCAGCAACTTTGGCACAAGACATTCCAAAAATGGAGTACTATGACTATGAGGTTGGTGAATTTAATAATAGAAGCATTTTACCATTCTAGCCTTCCTTCTCCTTTCACCTTTGAGGGCTTACCCAAAAGAGAATTCAGTATTTCTTGGTCAACTTACTAAATCCAATGTCTACACTCATGGTAAATTAAAATTTCATTTTTGTTGCATTACTTGTGACCACTTAAGAGAATAAAAAACGGATCAATAGTGCACTTGTCCTGGAGAAAAAATAGAACGTTTTTTGAAATTTGAACTCAACAAAATTATACCTTGAAATTCGCAAACTTCCTTTGAAGCTTCAACTTCTGTTCTGACGAGGTACCACCATACAAATCCATCACAAATATCCCACCTTTTCTGGATAAGCTAGCGCGAGCATGCTTGAAATACATAACAAGATCTGCACGTGAATGGAGACAACAACAGCTGTAGTTAAATGCGCACACAATATCTCTGGCAGGCAGTGTAATGTTCCTCTTCAAGTACTTGTTATCGTTGAAAGATGCAGATTCCTCTTTTACTATGGATTTTGATGCACTAGCTTCAATATTTTCTTTGCTATCTTCCAATGTTAAATTTTCAAGCAGCTCCTCCCCTGGCTCAGGATTGAGTAGCCTAGCATCAGCAGGATGTAGTACATTTCCATGAAAAAGAGAGATTCTGGAATACAAGTCAGCCCCRATTCGGTTAACATTGTTCTCCATGCACCACACTAATGCCTTGAGATCAAGATCCAATCCTACAGCAGTCCTACGCGAATCAGTTCGAAGCCATTCTGCACTGTGAACATAATAAGTATTAGATTTCTCATCCATCCAACTAACACCAACATAATGGCTCACAAGTAAAGAATTTGATCCATCTTAGTCACAGATAGAAACTGAAAAGAACTATGAAACCAAGCTTATCCATTCTCGAGCTATTCCATGCTTCATGGTCTCTATCATTGAAAATAAGTTGACCAACACACTAAACTAGCGGAAATTTATTTATAAGAAATAGAAATAAAAGTATTTTATGTCGTCATGTTGATGAAAAATTAAAGAAACTGCAGATATAACCTTTTAAAAATTCATTTATTATTCAGTAACTAAATGGTAATTCATATCATGCACTTTTACTTTATTTGATAATCACTGATCTTATATAATCAATGATTGACCTACACATCAGTTTCCTATGATCATAACAATTACTAATTAACCTAGACAGACATTGATGACTATTATTTTGATGAAGAGAACAACTTTCATTGAGAACAAAGGAAAGAATACACAAGAGCAGAGAGCAACAAGAACTAGAGAAAATTTAAACTACAAAAATGGACTCCAATTTAAAAGCCATTGATGAACCATAATCATAATAAAAACTACCGTGTGAATCATTTTTTTTACTATATTCAAAATGATCTGCAACCACTCCTCAAGTAGTTAAATGTCCCCAAATACAATTCACTAAAATCTCCATTATATCTCAGCAAGAAAACAGAATCGCACCTTAAAAGTGCAGTGCCACAGAAATCTTCTTGGAGATGGATCGGCTGCCTACCTCCCACATACATCAGAAAGAACTTCTGCAAATAGCTTATATCTCCTTTGGGCGACTACAGAGAATAAAGAAATTTCAGTAAACACCCAAAACCCCGTCCTCCCAATCGGCAATACAACTCAAAGTTAAAGAAGACGCCCTACACTCATCAGTTCAAACAATCAAGACGTAAATTCACGAATCCTATCGTTACTTCCAAATATCCAAACGATTCGTCCACCAGGGGATTAAAGTTGCAAGAAAAAGAGCCGAACCTGAACAGATTGTTGATAAAGATGAAATTTCGAAGGAATATCCGATGATGAGCCCTCATGACTTGTTTCTTGTTCTTCCTCCTCGTCTTCTACTTCTACATCTTCTTCTTCTTCATTAGCAGAAGGTGAGGCAAGTGGGTAGCCGTGGAAATCGCCATCTTCCATAACTTCTCCTTCAGAAGTGAACTTGAAGTCCCTCCGGCGAGAATTTGCATCGTGACGTTTCGGCTTCTTGTCTCGCTTTCCCATTTTCCCTCCTTCGCCGCCGCCCGCCCGAACTCTCTATTCGATTTCTCACGGGAAGAAAATGMTGCCTTATTACAAAATTCTTTTTATTTAAATACCGTTCCCTGATTTTCTTTTAAATCCCAAGTTTAGTGGAACATAATTGGCAACTGTCTCAAAACCTCCCCAAATAAAAATATAGATTTCAATTAAAATTCTCTCTAAAGTTTTAAAATTCCTATTCTAAAATATCTTAGTTCAATGTCGATTAAGATACTTATATCGGGTGTGAGTTCGAATTTTCAACCTCACATATTGTACTTATAATATATATATATATAGCAATCATCCGTTAAGAGAAAAAAAAAAGAGACTATTTTAATTTTCGAACTTTCGATAGGTMTGTCTTTTTCAAAAAATCATCATTTTGATCTTTGCTATTGTCACCTAATATTCATTCATCCATACAATATTTTTATTCGTCAACCGATGTAGTTTCTTTACATATGTTTATCACGGATTCACACAGAAGGGTGTCCACACCATCTTCACGAAATTTATCACTACATTTTGCAGGATGAGGAGGGAATTGTCGTTCTAGATGTCTAAGAATTGGGTTCACCACACCAAATTATTCCTTGTTCTTTTTTTTTTTTCAGAAATTCCAAGTTAAAAGTTAAATTTTCACGGTAAATATACATTTGAATGGTCGAATTCCAATAAAATATCCACGTTTGWWMAAACGAACTTGTAAATTTCTTACAATCCTTCATAATACAAAAAAAAAAATCATAAAATGTAACTTTCATGATTTAAATTGTCCATACCAAAGCCTAGAAATGGAAACATATATATATATATATATATAGGAACATATAACAACGCCTTATAGAGGAGTTATATCTATATGTATTAAAAGTTATTAAAAGGGGACAAACAAGATTCTTAATCCCATTTAGAGTCGGTCTCCATTCTCGCATGCAAAAGAAACATCCTTAATCATACATTTATACATATATTTCAAGTCACTTGAGTTACCTATTCTTATTTTTTAAAGTTTTAAAACTATAATGAATATATTTCAAAATTGAAGAACTAAAAAGTATGACATTTGAAAAATTCAAAAATCAAAATGAACCGAAAAGTTTAAGGACTAAAATATATTTTAATGATTCAAATATCAAAACATAATAAACTAACTTTAACTATTAAGACGAGACCTAAATTTTAATTAAAAGCAAACATGTGTAAATTTTATAATTATACTATTTTGGTATTTTAAATTTCAAATATTTTATCTTAATTCTTAAATTTTATATAAAAAAATACTTCAGTCATTACCGCTAATTATTATAATTTATTTACCTAAAATTTTATAATTATATTATTTTTTACCCCATCAATATACGTTTATTTAAGTTAATATATTATTGGTAGATAATGCATCAATTGAATTGGTTAAGTTACTAAAAAATAGATTATGCATCATCAATTAAGTTGAAAAAAAAGTTTTCTTTCCAAGGTTTTAAATGTCGATGTCGATCGAGGTCACAATTTCATAAAAATATCGATAAAATGTCGATGTCGATGGATATTTCTGTAAAAGTTAAAAATTTTAAAAATCGTAAAAAAATTTAAATTAAATAAACATTTTCTCATTTCTAAATTAGTTAAAAATATAATATTATATATATTAGTGACATTTTGTTGATATTTTTTCATATTTTGTCGATTTTCTTATACTATGATGGAAATATTGATTCACCTTTCATGTCGATGTTGGACCTATGGAAACATGTATATGTCGATAGAAATGTCGACGTGGTGATGGATATTTAGAACCATGCTTTCACCCCTACATAGTAAATTTTAAAAAATATATTTATTATAAGTTTTGAAATCATTTGAAATAATTTCTCATCTGAATTTTGGAGCCTAAAGGAAAGTTAGAGAGATCAAATTAGAAAATTGAAAAGCTATTATGAATTTTTAATTAAATAGATGTCCACTAACCCTTGTTTAGTGTCCAATTTTGAGGTATCTCAAAATCCATGCTCCATATGTCCTCTATGTGTCTTTTATTCAAAATCTCATATGTTCCATTATCCATGCACAATGTGTTGAAACCCTAAATGTCTCATGTGTCTCAATTTTAGAAATTATTAGTGTTATGCAAATCACACCACATGCTTATCCATGACCTATAAATAAGGTCAATGTGGTGCTCATTTAGGAGTTAAAATTTGTGAGAAATTAGTGGTGAGAATTTGTGAGAAATTAGTGAGAAATTTGATTTAGAAATTTGGTGGGAAATCAAATTTGAAAATTGGTGGGAAATGCTATTTTGAATTTTGAATTTTCTTTATTTTTGAATTGTTTTGTTTATTTTATTTCCCCGACGTTGCCTCGTTTCGTTCCTCAATTTTACAACATGTTATCAGCACGAGCCTCTGTCATTTCCCCTGTTGAAGGTAGGTTCCGAAGGTAGGTAATTTAATTTTTATTTTTCAAGTAATATGTTATTTTCATATGTTAAATCCCTAATTTGAGTATTTTTTTTTTTGTGATAGTGTCACCATGACAAATTTGACCAAATTAGAATTTGCCGCTCTTGATATCAATGGYAATAATTATTTGTCATGGGTACTAGATGCTGAAATCCATCTTGATGCCATGAACCTGGGAGAAACCATCAAAGAAGTAAATACAACCACAAGTCAGGAAAAGGCAAAAGCCATGATTTTCCTTCGTCACCATCTTCACGAGGAGTTGAAAATGGAGTATCTGACAATAAAAGACCCCCTTGCCTTGTGGCAAAATTTGAAAGAAAGATATGATCATCAAAAAACAGTTATTCTTCCTAAAGCTCGTTATGAATGGATGCATTTGAGGCTCTAAGACTTCAAATCAGTAAGTGATTATAATTCTGCACTATTCAAAATCAGTTCGAAATTGAAGTTATGTGGAGAAAAAATTACTGATAGTGATACGCTAGAAAAGACATACTCAACCTTTCATGTCTCGAATATACTCTTGCAACAACAATATCGAGAGAAAGGTTTTAAGAAATATTCTGAGCTCATATCATGCCTTCTGGTTGCTGAGCAAAATAATGAGCTATTGATGAAAAATCATGAATCTCGACCAACGGGAGCAACGCCATTCCCAGAGGCGAATGCTGTAAATTTCAATAATCGTGGTCGAGGTCGAGGTCGTGGTCGAGGGCGTAACCGTGGCAGAGGAAGAAATAATTTTTCATTTCGTGGTGGGCGTTATAATCGTCCAAATTTTAAAAGAACCACACGAAATGTTGATCATAAAGAAAAAGCTCCACAAGATCAGAATTCCAGAAGTGTTGAAAATAAGTGTTTCCGATGCGGTATGACTGGGCATTGGGCAYATATTTGTCGTACGTCGAAATACTTAGTGGATCTTTATCAAGCTTCCTTGAAAGAAAAAGGAAAAAATGTGAAAGCAAATCTTGCCTACCACGATGGTGATATCTTTGACGCTGCCAACATTACAAGTTTGGATGTGGCTGACTTTCTTGAATCTCCTGGAGAACAAATTGGCACATTGAGCACAATGGATGGAACAGCAAGTGCTTCTTTTGATTTTGAGAATGTTCAGAACTAATGTTTTTTATATCTTTTATGTATGTTTTGTATTTCAAGTTTTTTTTTCCTTCTTCTTCCTTCTTCTTATTGTAATTATTTTGTTCAATGAAGAAGCATGGACAGTTTTCATATATTGGATAACTCGAAAATGAGCAATGGTGATCTATGTCTGGCAGACAGTGCGACTACGCACACAATACTGAAAAGTAGACAATATTTTTATAAATTGACAATGCTGAAAGCAAAAGTCAATACTATATCAGGTTCTGCAAACTTGATTGAAGGTTTTGGAAAAGCAGACATAATTTTGCCTAGAGGAACAAAATTTACAATTAACAATGCATTTTCTCTAGTTAATCAAAGAGAAATCTACTGAGCTTTAAAGATCTACATTGCAATGGTTATCATATTGAAACTAATAACAAGAATAATATAGAATATCTCTATATTATATCTATTGTCTCACATAACAAACGTATACTTGAAAAGTTGCCTGCTTTATCTTCTGGATTATATTATACTCATATACGAGTAATGGAAACATATGCAACTACGAACTTGAAGTTCATAAATCCAGATATATTTACCATTTGGCATGACCGATTAGGTCATCCTGGGTCCATAATGATGAGAAGAATCATTGAAAATTCACATGGACATCCATTAAAGAACCAAAAGATTCTTCAATCTAATGAATTATCATGTGATGCTTGCTCTCAAGGCAAATTGATCATTAGACCATCACCATTTAAAGTAGGGACTGAATCACCTACATTTTTGGAACGAATTCATGGTGATATATGTGGACCTATTAATCCACCAAGCGGTCCTTTCAGATATTTTATGGTGTTAATAGACGCACCAAGTAGATGGTCACATGTATGCTTATTATCAAGTTGAAACCTTGCATTTGCAAGACTACTTGCTCAAATAATAAAGTTACGAGCACAATTTCTTGATTATACAATTAAAAGTATTCGTCTTGATAATGCTGGTGAATTTACATCCCAATCATTTAATAATTACTGTATGGCAATTGGGATAAATGTTGAACATCCTGTAGCTCATGTTCATACACAAAATGGTTTAGCAGAATCATTCATAAAACGATTGTTAATTGCTAGACCATTACTTATGAGAGTCAAGCTCCCTACATCTGTATGGGGACATGCTATTTTACATGCAGCGTCGCTCGTACGCATTAGACCAACATCTTATCATAAATATTCCCCGTTACAATTAGCTTATGGCCAAGAGCCAAATATTTCCCATCTGAGAATTTTTGGATGTGCAGTATATGTTCCAATTGCTCCACCACAACGTACTAAGATGGGTCCTCAAAGGAGGCTAGGAATATATGTTGGATTTGATTCCCCATCAATTATTAAATATCTTGAACCCTTGACGGGTGATGTATTTACTGCACGATTTGCTGATTGTCATTTTAATGAGACAAATTTTCCAACATTAGGGGGAGGAATAATGAAGTTGGAAAAAGAAATTACATGGAATGCATCGTTATTGTCTCATTTTGATCCCCGTACAGATCAATGTGAACTTGAAATTCAGAAAATAATTCATTTGCAAAATATAGCAAATCAATTACCAGATGCATTTATTGATGCCAAGAAAGTGACCAAGTCACATATACCAGCTGCGAATGTTCCATCGAAAATTGACATCCCAATGCARAAAGTTGTCATTAATGAATCTGCAACACGCCATAAGCGTGGTAGACCAATGGATTCCAAAGATAAAAATCCTCGGAAAAGAAAAATAGTCAATAATCAAAATGACACAATTGAGAATGAGGATATTCCATCYTAAACATGACTACTCATAAAGATATTGAGGAAAGTCAAGTATCTGAAGATAATAATGAGATTTCAATGAATTACGTTATGACTGGAAAAAGATGGAACCGAACTAATGTAGTTATTGATGATATTTTTGCTTATAATGTTGCTATTGACATTTTATCTTAAAGTGACGATTGTGAACCAAAATCTATGAAAGAATGTCAACAGAGAAAAGATTGGCTTAAATGGAAAGAAGCAATCCAGGCAGAACTTAACTCACTTTCAAAACGTCAAGTTTTTGGACCAGTAGTCCGAACACCGGAAAATGTTAAGCATGTGGGATACAAATGGGTATTCGTAAGGAAAAGAAATGAAAACAATGAAATCACAAGATATAAGACAAGATTGGTTGCACAAGGTTTTTCACAAAGACCCGATATTGATTATGAGGAGACATATTCTCCTGTGGTGGATGCGATTACACTGAGATATTTAATTGGCATGACTGTGTTTGAAAGTCTTGACATGCATCTTATGGATGTAGTCACTGCATATTTATATGGATCTCTTGATAATGATATTTATATGAAAATTCCTGAAGGATTTAAAGTACCCAATTCTAATGCTCGGGAATTGTATTCCATAAAGTTACAGAGATCATTATATGGATTAAAACAATCAGGACGGATGTGGTACAATCGTCTAAGTAGATATTTGTTGGAAGAAGGATATAAGAATAATCCAATATGTYCTTGTRTTTTTRTAAAGAAATCACAGTCGGGATTTGYCATTATAACTGTATATGTTGATGATTTGAATCTAATCGGAACTCCTGAAGAACTTTCAAAGGCAATAGAGTATCTTAAGAAAGAATTTGAGATGAAAGATCTCGGGAAAACAAAATTTTRTCTYGGCCTACAAATTKAGCATTTAGCAGATGRGATATTTGTACATCRGTCAACTTATACAGAGAAAATTTTGAAAAGATTTTATATRGATAAAGCGCACCCATTAAATATTCCAATGRAAGTTCGCTCACTTGATGTGAAAAAAGATATATTTAGACCTCGAGAAGATAATGAAGAGCTTCTTGGTCCTGAAGTACCATATCTTAGTGCAATTGGTRCRCTTATGTATCTGGCTAATAACACAAGACSAGATATAGCATTTTCAGTTAATTTATTAGCTAGATATARTGCTTATCCTACAAAAAGACATTGGAATGGGATTAAGCATATATTTCGCTATCTTCGAGGAACGACTGATATGRGTTTGTTTYATTCAAACAAATCAAATTTTGATCTAGTTGGATACGCAGATTYTGGATATTTATCTGATCCACACAAAGCTAGATCTCAAACCGGTTATTTATTCACATGTGGAGGAACTGCTATATCATGGCGATCAGTAAAACAAACCATAACAGYCACCTCCTCAAATCATGCTRAAATTCTTGCAATTCATGAAGCTAGTCGAGAATSTGTATRGTTAAGATCAATGACTCAACACATTCGTGAAACATGTG
>NW_019104582.1:691724-721661 GCF_001995035.1 Momordica charantia
GAAAATTGGTGGGAAATGCTATTTTGAATTTTGAATTTTCTTTATTTTTGAATTGTTTTGTTTATTTTATTTCCCCGACGTTGCCTCGTTTCGTTTCTGTTTTCATTTATTTGTCAAAATAATAATAAAAATAATAATGATAAAAATAAATAAAATAATAATAGGTTAATTTGATTCGCTTCAACTAAGCCGCGCGCCAGAGGCTAAAGACTCCATAAATGCGGAGAGAGCATGAATTTTGGCTCCTCTTTGAGGACCCTTCAAAACAAGGCGAAAATCACTGTTGGAAATGGCAGATTACAGAGTTCCATTCATCAGATCAAACATCTGCTCCATCCCCATGACGCCCTTTATCATGAATCTCTTCCAGTGGATTTTCAACCGTCGCAGCCATATTATGCACACCAACTGTTCGACGAAATTCCCCATAGAGACATCTTACACTACAATCGTCTGCTCTTCGACTTCTCTCGCAACGATCGTAATCGAGAAGCTTTGTATCTCTTCAAGGGTCTTCACTCGGCGGGGTTGGCCGTTGATGGGTCGACTCTGTCTTGTGCTTTGAAGGTCTGCGGAGTCTTGTTTGACCAAGTTGTGGGAAGACAGGTGCAATGTCAATCATTGAAATCTGGGTTTTTGGGGGATGTCAGTGTTGGGACTGCCCTTGTTGATATGTATATGAAAACGGAAGATTTTGAGGATGGGAGAGGAATTTTTTATGAAATGGGTCATAAAAATGTGGTGTCATGGACTTCGTTRCTAGCTGGATATGCACGTAACGGGTTGAAAGAGGGAGTGGTGCATTTGATTAACCAAATGCAGATGGAGGGAGTGAAGCCAAACGACTTTACTATTGCTACTGTTCTTGGGGCTTTGGCTGATGAGAGTATGATTGAGGAAGGGGTTCAAGTTCATGCTATGATAGTAAAAAATGGGTTTGAATCAACTACATCTGTATGCAATTCTTTGATTTGTATGTATCTGAAATCTGAGATGGTTGGGGATGCCGAAGCTGTTTTTGATAGTATGATGGTTAGAGATTCAGTCACTTGGAACATTATGATTGCTGGTTATGCTGCGATGGGGTTTGATTTGCAGGGATTCGAGATGTTCCATAAGATGAGACTTGCAGGTGTGATGATGACCCAAATGGTATTTTGTTCTGGTTTAAAGCTATGCTCTCGCCAAAGGGAATTGAATTTCACCAAACAGCTTCATTGTGGGGTGGTGAAGAATGGCTATGAATTGGATCAGAACGTCAGAACAGCTTTCATGGTCACTTACAGCAAGTGCGGCACAGTGGATGAAGCTTTCAAGTTGTTCTCCACGGCAAATGGGGTTCAGAGTGTTGTTACCTGGACAGCCATGATTGGCGGGTTCGTGCAGAATGACGACAACAAAGAGGCAGTTGATTTGTTTTGTCGAATGAATCGGGAAGGTGTGAGACCAAATCATTTCACCTACTCCACGGTCCTTGCAAGCAAACCTTCTTCATTACTTTGCCAACTACACGCACAAATTATTAAAGCTGATTATGACAAAGTACCTTCAGTAGCTACTGCACTTTTAGACGCATATGTTAAGACAGGAAACACCATTGAGAGTGCACGAGTTTTCGATTCTATCACTGAAAAGGATATTGTAGCATGGTCAGCCATGCTAGCTGGTTTAGCTCAAATAGGAGACTCAGAGAAGGCAATGGAAGTATTCATTCAGTTGGTGAAAGAGGGAGTGAAACCAAATGAGTTTACCTTTTCCAGTGTCATTAATGCTTGTTCGTCCCCTGCTGCAACAGTAGAACGTGGTAGACAAATTCATGCGAGTGCAATCAAATCAGGAAAGAGTAATGCTTTATGTGTAAGTAGTGCTTTGGTCACAATGTACTCCAAAAGAGGCAATATTGAGAGTGCAAATAAGGTTTTCAACAGACAAGAGGAGAAAGATATAGTTTCATGGAACTCCATGATCACTGGATATGCCCAACACGGTGATGGCAAGAAGGCTCTTGAGGTGTTTCAAGTTATGCAAAAGCACGAACTGCCAATGGATGATGTCAGCTTCATCGGAGTGCTTACTGCTTGTACTCATGCAGGTTTAGTAGAAGAAGGTGAAAAGTACTTCAACATTATGATTAAGGATTACCATATCGATCCAACAATAGAGCATTATTCATGCATGGTAGATCTCTACAGCCGAGCTGGAATGTTCGAGAAAGCCACAGACATCATGAAAGGAATGCCATTCCTTGCTAGTACAACAATGTGGCGGACTCTGTTGGCCGCCTGTCGTGTTCATCGCAATCTAGAGCTCGGAAAACTCTCTGCAGAGAAGCTTATCTCTCTTCAACCGAACGACTCTGCCGCATATGTCCTCTTATCCAACATCCATGCTGTGGCCGGCAATTGGCAAGAGAGAGCCAAAGTGAGAAAACTCATGGATGAGAGGAAGGTAAAAAAGGAAGCCGGGTGCAGCTGGATTGAAGTGAAAAACAGGATCTACTCATTCTTGGCTGGTGATGTTTCACATCCATTTTCCGATCTTGTTTACGCAAAGCTCGATGAACTAAGAATCAAGCTAAAAGATATGGGTTATCAGCCAGATACGAATTATGTTCTTCATGATGTAGAAGACGAACATAAGGAAGCCATTTTGTCTCAACACAGTGAGAGACTTGCAGTTGCTTATGGATTGATTGCGCTGCCGCCAGGAGCTGATATTCAGATTGTGAAAAATCTAAGAATCTGTGGAGATTGTCACAATGTGATTGAGTTAATATCGTTGATTGAAGAGAGAGTTCTGATTGTTAGAGATTCAAACCGATTCCACCACTTCAAAGGAGGAGTTTGCTCTTGTGGGGGTTATTGGTGACACTCACACATCATCTGTTAAAATATAATAAGGTAAAATATTATTTTGGTTTCTGTAATTTATATTCAAAATTAGCCTCCATTCTTAGTTTATGGTTATTTTTTCCTAATTTTAGTCTGCATCAGCATTTCTTCTAAAAATTTAGGAAACATATTCACATGGTATTTGTTCTTGAATAAAAAGCATGGTTATTATTTTGCCAAATTATACAAAAATTAACTTCAAACTAGCAGATTTATTAAAAGTATGAATACATTTGGATATTTGAAAGTACTATGGTGTTTTGTTCGAGTTATTTTTCCTCCTTTAACCACAGCTGTTAAACAAGTATTACACGTTTTTCATTATTATAGACTCTCTGTTTGAAAATTTGTTAGAAAAGATATATACTTTCTTGGTTTAGTACGAGATTGACAAGATTTTTAGAAAAAGGCGACGATAGAGATAAATTTCAAAAAAACTTTATGAATTTTTGGAGATTTATTAAATGATCAATTATATACATAGACCATACATTTTAAGCAAAATAAAAATCTTAACTTTTGTTAAAATTAATAAGTTAGTGAGAGATTTTTACTTTTTTTTCTTTTTGTTGCAATTATTTTTTTGAGTAAAACATGTGAAGGTGAGAATTCGACCTCACGATCTAATTATAGATTAGGTGTCTTAACAAGGGATGTTCAGAGTGTGGCGAGGACGGGAAAGTCTTTAAATTCTCCCTCCCATATAACTCTCCACGAAATTTTGTGGAGATCGAGGTGGAAATTCACTGCAAGGAATTTGTGGGGATCGGGTTCCCAAGTCTTTCCCCATTTACCTCTGAAACTCAACCATTCATTATGGGCCAATTTTTAGACCACAATCTAAATTGTTAATAGTTAAGGAATCCCCAAATAGACTAGTTGTGTATTTATATCATGCAGAAATCTTGTCTTGAGCCACCAAGAAAGAGGTAATGAAAAATTAAAAAAAAATTGCACAAATATAAGTTTGCAACAAATCTTAACTACTATCTTCGTAAAATATAAAGAAGCAAAATATTATGCCTCAAAAAAAAAAAAAAAAGGAAACAAAATATTAAGAAACTACAAGAAAGAGGTGCCTCAAATCCCACTTCATTAAGAGAGATGCATTAAATGCCAACTCATTTTTTTCCTTCTCATTCAATATTTGCTGGATGGGAGGTAGCACTTTGTAAATATCTTCAAATTGTCTCAAATTACAACTCATTAAAACTATAATATTTGCCAAAATAGTTTTTAAAAAACTTGGACTGCAATTCATTTAATAACTATTTTATTTTTATTTTTTACTTCTTAAAATTAAGTTTATAAACACTATTTTTACCACCTCTATGTTTCTTTATTTTGTTATAAAGAATGCTAGGCTAGTTGTTTAAAGTAAGTAGGTTATAAAGAATGCTAGGCTAATTGTTTAAAGTAAGACAGTCACATTAACGTGCACAATTTAGTAATGTTTATCTTTTTATTTTTTATTTTAAAATCAAATAGAGATCCAACCTACAACTTTAAAAAAACGTAATAGACACCTTACCAACTTATTGAATCATGACTCACGTCATGTCAAATCGTGCAAAAGATTGAATCATCCCGAACTAATGCATTATAATAAGTGAATGAAAAAATAAGTAAAAAAAAGTAGATGAAGATTACACGTAAAGCACAAGACAATGAATCCATTTTGTATTCCACCAAACACCATTTGAAGTAACAAATCAAAAATAAAATTTCCTCATTTTACCAACATAAACAACTCGTGTAATGCATTTATCTTCAGAGCTACATTTTCAATCCTTGATTGCAGAATTATGATTTTAAAAAATGAGATACTAATAAATATACAAACTTTTTAACCTTAAAATGCAAGAGAACTAAGATGGTTGACATTAATATTGAACAATGAACATACATTATTCCTACAAAGAACCAAGCATATGATAAACTTTAATGGGAGAAAATAAAAACAGCGTAATTTGGAGGCTTGATACGTACATGATAACCAAAATTGTGATTGGCTCACTCGATCTTCTCCAATACTTCCAATCGGGTTTTTCTCTTCCACCCTTTCATCGACGCGACAAGGTTAACTAGACCTACAATTTGGCTCTTACTATATTCCTGCAAGGACAATTTTCCAAACCATGAACAAATATGGTCATTTAAATATTGATATCGACGAAAAGATCTAAGTCTCGATGATGATAGAAATGTCAAGCTCATTCTAGGAATTCATAAAAACTATATGAGTTAATAAACAAACATTTGATGAAATATCGAAATGTCAAGCTAATTCTAGGAATTCATAAAAACTATGAGTTAATAAACAAACATTTCATGTATTTCATCAATCTTTTTAAGGTATAAAGAACATATCAATTTAGTCTCATATCAACAACAAATTCAAGGGAGTTATTTAATTTTCTGCAAATGTCAATAAATATTCCAACTTTTCTGGGTTCAAGGCAAGTTTCTTACCGGGTGAGCCCGTGACCAGTGTACAAATTCGGTTTCTGGAAGGTAGTACGCCTGTTTGATGATGCATCATTAGTAATCAATAACACACTTGGTAAACAGTACTAAACAGTAGATGATTGTTAATCGAGTTTGAAATGGCCCACAACAGTTCATTCTTTTCAATTCTCACAATTTCAAGCTCGTACTTACCTTAATGAAGGTTTCAACCATTTGCAACTTAGGCTTCACATTTGCCGAAACAAAATGTTGCAAGCCATTGATTAAAACCTGAAAAGGAATGACATTGATATTTCAGTCCATTATTAAAAGAGAAATTTCATTTTGTAGCATAAATAATGGAGTAAGTAACAAGCAATCTGCAGCATGGCCCTTATATACCTGAAGATCCAATGACATGAGAGCCCGTCCTTCATCGGAACATCTCTTTATTCGCGATATACCTTCAATAAGGGTTTCTGCAACAATATCCAGTCCATATTCCAAGAGGTGGTCTTGAACCTAGAAATGTTACAAAATACCAAGTTTCAAGCCATGCAATTACAGCAATGGAAGGAAAAAAGGTATAACATATGGTCTCAACGGAAAGGCTATATATCCCTTTAACCCGAACAATATAAGCTTACTCAAAATGTTTCCATGGCATCCTCTTGACAAGAAAAAATCGATTGGGGAACTTGAACTTCAAGAAGACGAGTTCTCTCTTGTTTTACTACAGAACCAAATAATCAAACTACTTGATATATTTAATTTAACCGTCTTCAATTTTATAGTCAACTATGATTGTGAAACAAACAATAGCATTATCAAGAAGCCTGAGGCTCAAAGGCTGGCTGAGATCAATTAGAAACCTGGTCCAAAACTCAACCTATCAATTATTTGGATTGGATATACATCATATAATCCTTCGGCATTTGTGTTTTTTGGGGTGTCAGGCTTGAGATAAATGGTAGAATTTTTAGAGGGGTTGAAAGGTCTTGGGAAGAGGTGGGGGATCTGGTTAGGTTCAACTATTTCCTTTGGACATCTATATCTAAGTTGCTTTGTAATTATGAGTTAGGTCTTATTCTTTTGGATTGGAGTCTGATTTTTGTACGTCTTTGTTTTTGCTTTCATATTTCTTAATGAAATTTTGGTTTTTCATAAAAAAGGGTCAATTATTCCAAGAATGAATGTCGACCTTTAACCTATTATACATAGAATTTAGAAGTATATTTATATAGTAAATTAAAAAAGAAATAAAAAATACTTTTTTTAATATTTATATATTATAGTAAGACATATAAGTAACTTGAGGCTATAAAAATGATGACAACAGCGTATCTCTGATACGTACAAAGCACAAGGATGGGAAAAGAACTCCACAATTTAACCTGTTGTAGTTATGCCACCTGTAACTTTTACGATTTAATATAATTTTCCCTGATAGATTACCTCCTTGCGAACTCCACTATGAGCGAGCCTTGTTTTGTAATGCTTGAATTCTCCCAATAACAAATCAACGTACCTATTCATACAGTTCAGTTACAAAACTGTTCAGATTGTAGTCATGAACTCGTAGGATAATAAGAACAATAACAAACTTGTATGATCTGCATATGCTAAAATAATGCAAAATAAGGAATCCCAGAAATTTCTTCACAGTTTGAAAGCGCATTTGCTTGTCCACATGTATTATTTAAAATGATTACAAGTTCGTTACAACATGTAGAATCAATAATGTGAGTAGCCAAAAATTCCACTCCAATATTCAGACAGGTATGATCAGGTTGATATTCAGAAATTACAAGCAAAATGGGATGAAAGACAACACTATGGAATAAACAGTACAAACAAAATGATTTTCTATCATGACAAAATACATTTCACTCTTGCCACTGGTCATCTTTTCACCTTAAGGAGTCTTAAAACATATGGATACATACAATGTGATTCATCCATTATTTCAACAGAACACGGATTAAATTTAGTAGGTTGCAGATGAAGTAGCTCTCATCTAAAGCTCTTTCCCTTGACAGAAAAATAGCAGGTAGCAACCTTCAACCAGAAGTTTGGGATATATATATATGCATGCATGCATGTATGTCTGTGTCTGTATGCATATGCATATATAAGATTATCATAGAACAGTAATAGGTAGTAAAGTGGGTATCCTGAGAGAACAAACCCATTATGCTCCAGTCCAAGCTCTTTTACTTCCCATTTCGCATTGGCTATCCGATCAACATAACTGTAAAAAGGAGAGGTTCATCGTAAAAAAACATTGCCATCTTTGAAAATTGTAGTTACAGAAGTAAAAAATATTTTCACACTTTTAGCCTGTGAAAAATGAACTTCTACTAATGACGTTGACTTATAGCTTTCAAATACAATATACTAAATATAATCATGGAGAGAAGTTTCAAAGATGAGAAGAGAATTACTATCTATTAAAAAAATAATAATTGGCTTATCCAAGATGTTCTAACCTAGCATTAAACTTGATCTTGGATGCTACCAAACACTATTAAAATCATAAGATGCACCCTAAGAAATACTGAAATTCATGATAAGCCAATATTTAATTTTCCTTCCACCTTACTGTGAACAAATAGAGGACACATAACATCTTGACAACTATCAATTTCTTTAACTTTGCAAGTAGGTTGAATTCCTATCCACATCTCTCTAAAATGTTTAATGTTTTCAATTTACTTTCGCCTTGGCCATGTACCGCACCCTTAGTGCAGCCACTTCAATACCATTAAGTGAACCACAACATGTGATATTAATTTTTTTTTGTAACTGAAACGATTTCATTGATAAAATGAAAAAGAGAGGCAAGAGAAGAGTACAAAAAGAAGGAAGACCCACAGGCGGGTTACAAAAAGGCTCTCCAATTAGCTAACATGGAGGCAAAGCTATAGGAGTGAAAGAGAGGGGAGCATTTACACCAAGTAATGACCAAAAAAACAATGGATTCAAAAGTGGCATGTAAAGTGCACTCCATAGCTTGGAAAATTCGATGGTTCCTTTCAGTCCAAATAGTCCACAGAAGCGCCCGTATGAAGTGGCTCCAAACACTAACTTTTCGTTTTTTGAAGGGATGTTCAACAAGAGTTAATGCGAGCAATTGAGACATATCTGTCGGGAGGGCAACCGACCAATCAAAGATGGATAAAATTATGTTCCAAAGGGCAGTAGAGAAGGGGCATGTAAGGAGAGTGTGCCCAATGGATTCGCTTTGCAGCTTGCAAAGAGGACACCAATAGGGGCATCCAACAACATGTGATATTAATGAATAGAGAAGTTCATCTAATTCCAAAGGATTGACAAACAATGAATGACAAACTTTGAAGCTTTGTCAGGGACTAAAAGATATGACTCGCAAGGCTACTTTTTATTTATTAACATTAAACAGCTCAAGTGGATAACTGGGAGTCCTTTATAAGCATATCTAAGCTCAAAATACTGAGGGCGGACGCTGAGTGACAAGCAGAAATAAATTATCTGCCATATTTTACCTTTAGATCTCAATAAAAGAGAGATGTAAACAGATAGACTAAAGATGCTAAATCAAACCAATCTTAGTTTCAATCATATCTGATGGCTTGAAGAGATAGAGTTACTTTACCTGTAACTCTCTTTGGACTTGAATCGTGGGTCTTTTTGTCGTTTTTGAGCATTAATCTCTCTAATATCTTAATTTCTGAAATTTTTAATTATTAGACATACAAATTAGCTGCAGTCCTACAAGTAGGCTTCAAAAGCCCATGAAAAATTTCGGGGAAGGCAACAAAAAATTAAGGCAAACTTCTTAGGATTGTGGGTTTCAGCTGTAGAAGAAAGAGAGGAAGAAAGAGAGGAAGAAGAGACCGAAGACAGAAAACAGCTCTAACCTCTTTCTTTCCATATTTGTTCTTCTTGTCTTCACATGATAGTCTGTTTCTTCTACTACAATAAGAACGTTTATGACTTTATTAAAGTTATTTCCATTTTCTCGGTTTAAGTATGATCTAAATTTTTGGGCTGGAATTGTAGAATAAAACTTATATTTTCTATTAATTCTAAGTTTCGAAAGTGCTACTGCTGTAGCAGAGTTTATTCCAGTTCTTTGAAGTATGCTTAGATTACTTTTTCTTATTTGTGATTGGCCAGCATTAATAAATCTTTGGGTATTCCACTTGCTTTGCCTCAGAATATTGATGGGTGGATGAATGAAGCTCTTCGGGGGTGGCATTTTAAAGGAAAGCAAAAATTCTTCGGGGGTGGCATTTGGAACCTCTGGATGGGAAGAAACAATAGAATTTTTGAAGATAAGTCCTCTACGTTAGAAATTTTTTGTAATATAGTACAGTTACACACTTCTTGGTGGTGTTCTAGGCATAGAAAATTCTTTTGTAATTACAGCCTCTCATCGATTATGCAAGATTGGAGTGCTTTACTTCATTAGTTTTTTGGGAGGGGGAGCCCTCTTCCCCCTTGCCCTTAGGCTGTCTTTTGTCTATGCTTTTTTCTATCTATTAAGTTTCTTATAAAAAAAAATAATAAGATACCAAGCTTATTTTCAGTACTGGAAACTGGAAAGTGAAGCTAGCAGAAACTACTTGGATGATGCAAGACTAACTATTGTTGTGTTAGCTATATGCAAATGTATAGAAATGTATGTTTGCCTGATAAAGTTGAAGAATATGGGCTATTATCATGGTTCTTAATGAGAGTTCAATTCATGTAGGAATGTGTTCCAAAACACATTAGATTAGACACTTGTAAGCAGTTTTGTTTGGAAGTCTCCTTGCTTGAAAATACTATGATGTATCGTGACACTAGGCATTTAAGCAGTTTTGCAGAATAAGGAGAATTGAACAGTTTATCTTGTTGATTGAACTTGTTTGATCAATCTCGTTGCATTTTCAACTTTGCCATTAAATAGAAGGTATATTTTGTCAAGTTAGGTACCTATCTATCGACTAACCGACCTCAAATTAGCAATTACTGTTTGAACAAATGCTCACCTATATCAATTATCAATCCTTGTTGGAATGATACTAACATTTATCACTGGTTGACTATGTACACTTAAATATTTTAGATTCACATAACATCTCCAGCTCCAGCTCACACAAAATACTCCAACACCTAAAGCTCTAATAAATTCTACATAACGCCCATTTTCAAATCTCCTTACCCATTGACATGAAGAAGCAGTCTTGCAGTGTTCTTATGAATATGCTCAATGAGATTCGGGACGGCATCCAACTGATCAAAAGCAGGTAAATTCAGTGTAAACTGAAGGCCTAAAAAACAAAAATAAACAAGAAATTCCAACAAACAAAAATAGTAAAAGACTGTTATAAGCAACCACGTACCATATAAATTAAATTAAGAGAAGTTTTATTACGCTATCAATGAGAGAATGATTTGAATGATAGTTGCAGAGATTTTTAAACAAAGGTATTTAGAACAACAAATTATTTGAGTCTTTCTGTCCACGATAATTAAGAGAATAACTTCAAATAGTGTAATGTTTAAGCTTCCTCCCTCTCAGGGGCTTTGTATCTTTGAAAAATTTTTGTTCCTTTTAATTTTTCAATGAAAAGATCGTTTCTTGTAAAAAAAAATAATAATAAATAAAAATAATTATCACTCAACGGTTCGTATTTATCTTGGTTATATCCTTCCTGATAGCGTAGACCTCTAAAGCACGCTATATGACCATGAAGTATAATAAACCCACCGCAACCAACCATCATGGTGTGGTCTAGTGGTCAAAAAGGGCAATGTAAATAGCAAAGGGCTTAGAGGGAATGGGCTCCAACCATGGTGGTCACCTACCTAGGATTTAATATCCTACGAGTTACCTTGACAATCAAATGTAAGGGTCACGTAGTTGTCTCATGAGATTAATCGAGGTGCATGCCCGAACACTCACGGATATTTAAAAAAAAAAAAAAAAGCCCACCGCAACCATTGATGTAGGACAGAGAGAAGGAGAACAGAAGTAAAGAGAAGAGAAAGAAACGAGGTCGAGAGATAAATGGATAATGAAGGTAGGACTTCTATTATACTCAGCCGAATAATAATTTATTGATGCAATAGTATAATTCCTGTAAATATAGAAATAAATAAACTAACATTAATTAGGGAAACAAATCAAAATTGAAAACTAAAGACATACATACATATTGATTATAAAACAGTAAAAAACTAACCAAATTTAATTACAACCAGCAATTATTCCCAGGGAAAAAAAGAGTCTTATTCCCCAAAGTAACTCCATCAAATACATGATATATTATGTACCATTATGCAGTAGGATCAATGTATTTTACCCGCTGTTAAGTGTTAGGTAAGTTACCTTCCAGCCAATTGTTATTAGTCAATTAGTCTCCAGCTTTAATGATTTTTAGTTAGTTTGCTGGGTTGTAGCACCAAAAAATATGGCATTTACCTTTGTCGATCTCAAGCTTGATATTGAATATAAATTTCTATAACATTATTGGATATTTTTAATCCGTAGGCTACATCGTTTGGAATCAAATGATGTCCTCTTCTGAACTATTGTTCTCACCATAGAAGCTGAAAAAAGACCTATATCGTTTTTTTCTTATGAAGAGAACAACTTTTATTGAGATGAGAATGAATGAACGAATACACGAGAGCAATACATAAGAAGGATAACTCATGCCAAAAGGAGCCAAAAAAACTAACAAAAAACTAGATAAACGTTACAAAAGGGCTCCAACTCGAAAGAATGAGATAAAGGATAATCGCTAAAGTCTTAGTAGTATCACATAATTTAGAAATTCTTAAGATCTTTCTCATTGTTTCAACCTTGCAGAGGTTTGACTGATGTTGAAGTGGCTGACTTTTGCAGAAAGGTTATCTTGGAGTGGCTCAATTTTAGTTTCATTACCTTTTCTGGAGAAGTTTTTTGCAGTTTGAAGTCTTTCGACCAGTGATCTTGTTTGGAGGGCTATTCTTGGTTCATGGTTCTGCAGCTCAAATGTCATTGATTGTATTTCTAATTGTGTTAGTCCACTCAGAGCTTTGTTATTCGCTCCTTTCTAGAGTTTGTTTCCTTTGAACAATTTATTTTCCTTGTTTCAGTGATAAATTCATTTGGTGTTTTAAAAAAGGATAATCACTAAAGTTCTTAGTTATAGAAGCCTGAAAGAAAACATTAAACCTAACTAAGACCTTTCCTTCTCCCTTATCACTAACAACCCTCCTATTGTTCTCTCAAGCTAGATATATTAGTCAGTGCACCACCAACCTTGAAAGCCTTCTAGAAATTCCACCACTTCATATGAAGAAACAATTCAAAGCTTACGTGATATTTATTTAGGGGAAGAGATTCGAATAAAATTATCCTAGAGGTAATTTCAGAAGCTAAATAAGTGGGTTGAAGAGTTGGGAAGACTTGTACATTTTGCTTATTAGAAATTTTACCTCGTGCAAACTTAAAATTTTCAAAATAAATGTTTAATTGGTGAGTGTGGTGCCACTTAAAAGCTTGAGAATTTTGCTTTTCAGTAACCCACAAGTCCCAAGTTCAGTTTTATCTTCAGACAAAGAAACAAGCGGGAGATGAGGACATTTGTACGTGCTGCAGTCCCCAAGTTCAGTTTTATGAATTTTAAGCCTGATATGTTCGTGCTGTGACAAAGAGAAAACAGATTTTCTAACGGGCGTCTATCTACGCCACAAAAAATAATTCAATAACATTTGACGGTTACCAGGCTGATTTTTTTGGTTTTGAATATTTTCCATTGCATGTTGGAAAAACAAGTTCCTCTTTTAAGATGGACAGAATTGACGTAATGTGGTCCAGGCTGATATTTTATTTGGCGTGTTGTTTGGTTAGTTCCCTTGCAGGTGCAGGTTATTGCTAGGACATTAGTTATTACCTTGTTAATTAATTTTAGTTTGTTGGCCCGTTGTTAAGTATTATACTATGTTCGTTAGATGGTAAGCAGCACCTATATCTTTCCCTCGTATAAAGAGTTCATTAGAATTCTAAACCTTAGGTTAGGCTGCAACACCGGATCACAGTTGTGACAAAAAATTAAAATAAAATAAATAGTAGCTATTAGGCTGAATGTCAAGCTGACTCAGACCATCTTAAGCTGAAGTAAGATTAAATTGAGCACACCACTTTCCTCTCTCTGAGTTCAAACATTATGGTCCATGACATACCAAGAATGACTAAATGCATCATACCAGATGTACGTAAAAGTCTTCAATTACAGCCGCGTTTGTTTGCAGAAGCATAGATTGAATGTGAGCTTTAGACCTTTGCATTATTCTTGCCACAAGTAATAATGAGTCAGCACCTGCACTCCTTTCCTGCAGTTTAATGATCACAGTTTAGAGAAAAACACACATGATACATCCTATTATTTAATTAACTAGTCATATGTTTCAAACAGAAGTATATCGATCTTTTCAGGGAGGGAAAAAAATCATTCCTTCTGATACGCAATGACACTGTAGAAAATGCATATTATACCAATTTGTGGGAATCAGGCATAATAAGGTAGTAAAGTCTTTCTTTCTATGTTGTATATTTCTTCCCTTGTACATAATTATCAAATTCAATATAACAAGAATACCAACCCACGATTATACCCATTAATGGCATTTTTTTTTAATTTTTGAGAAGAAATAGAAATTTTATATGTGTAACAGTAATTATAATGCTTAAAATTAAAAAATTGCAACTAGTACCTATTTTCCAAAAATTAAAAAAAAAACCGACAAAAAATAAATGTAATCAAAGTCAACTAAAAATGAACATTTTAAATGTAATTATAAATAAACTAGCACCTTGAGACCAAAAGATGTTCCATGCAAGTAACCTAAACTAGTGCCAGGAGGACTTGGGGTAACTTCGCTGAAAGAAAATGTCGTATTTGAAGCTGATGGGGAAGATGAATGGGGTCTGATCCACTGATCACAATCCTGAGCAGCACGGGACAAGGCTGTCTTCAACTTATCTGATTATCTCAGTAAGACATAAATCATGTAAGCCAAAATTCAAGAAAGTAAAATAATGTTGTTATGTTCTTGAATATTGACCTTTGAGAATAAGAAAACATAAGAGTTTCAAGGACTGGTCAGGGAACAAAATGGAAAAAGGAAGAAAGAAGGGTGAGTACAATTGAGGGAGTCAGGGAAGCCTTTTCCACCAGAAGTAGTGTTAAGCTGACCAAAAGTCTCGTATACAAAATAGAAGAACACTCCAAACAACTGGCATATCCCCTGCTCAAAAGAAACTAATCAGAGAAATATTTCAGGCAGTTTAAAGGAGAATGATATATAGCAAGTCAACCATCAAATACAGGATACCTTAAAAAACTCAACATTCACTATCTCTAGTTTCTGCATAAGCCTTGCATATTTGTCCATGGACCTGGAATTTAGTTCAAAAAAATCAACATTACAAAAAAAAATATATGATAGTTTCTCACACTTCCTATATCACTACAGATAACTTCACCTTAGAAGGCATAGAGATGATCCTGTTTGAGCTGTAAATTCATCATTAATATGATTAGAAGAGTGGTTTCGTGGAAGTTTGGGTTTTGAAAGTCTGCTTGGGAGTTGACTATCTTCATCAATAAAGTCAGCAAGAAGATCTTCGTCTTCATCTTCAGAAACAGTATTCGCACCATTTGCAAGATTGTCTGTACCCTTAGTTGGAGAGACACTATTCCTACAAAAACTTTCACCAACACTTCCATCTAATTCTCCATAAGAAGCCCCATTTGGTGTACCTTCTTTATAAGTATGCATGAGTTTAAGTAAAAATGGATTTCCACCTTTGAGCCATTGCAAAAAACCACTTCTATCCATGCCTGTATTAACTAAGCTTGATGATTTGTCTTTACGAGAGACCTTGGCGTTTGATGAGCTACCATCAGATGAAACAAACAAAGGTGCCCCATCACCAATCAGTCCAGCAAAACTAACAACTTGAACTGTATCTGGTGGCAGTGTAAGCCAATTCTCTTTTTCCATAACCATCTTTAGCGCCTAAAAACATGAATAGAGCAAAACCAACGCAAGAAGTGCTTGTGAGTTTTCACATTCAAACTTAGAAATTGTTAAAGTTTGACATTGTAATGAAATGTCGTAGACAATCTACCTAATTAAACAAATTAAAGGTTTTAATTAATGCTCACAATTAATAATATGCTGGTTAAGACATAAGAAACTTTACATAAATAACATCTGAATTGAAGCTTTTTCAAATAGTCAAAGAACTCTGGTTTCTGAACCAAAGAGAAAACTGTGTCGGAGAAGATGAAGTCAAAACTCTAACAGAATAACTACAAAATCAAAAGAAACAGCAAGAAGGGAAATAATAAGTTATGCAAGAAAAATGGTAGTTTCTTTCTATATTAATCACTTATGATGAGATAATTGAAAGTTTCATTGCTTTGTTGAAGTAGGCTGGCACAGAAAAATTACTGACAGTTAAACATAGTGCAGCATTTAGCTTCCATGATAACCATGACCCCAAACATATAAACGATTGTAAACCATAACTAGGGCAATATTATGCAAGAGGGTTAACTTACATGCATACTCTGCTTATGAAAAGCCACATAATAGTTTTCACAAACACTCTTCAACTTTTGCCTAAACTCAACTGCTTCAACTCCACAGAAGGCTTCTCCAGCCAAAATAAAGACATTGAGATCTTCATAGTTTTTCAAGAATTGGTGAATGCTGGTTGAACAGACAGCAGCAGAAGAAAGCAGTACTGACACACGACTAGTAGTTAGTTGCCAAAGGTTCTTACGGCCTCTTTGAAGGGTTTGGGAAACAAAACTTATAGCATCTTTTCTCAGATGATACCAGGGAGAACCACTAGTTGATGCTGTACTGCTATCCATCCGGGACTCTCTATCGGGATCATCATCATCCATATACACAGAATTCATAATCCCTGTAGTCCCCATTGAAGAGACATTGGTCGTCAATTCCTCTGTATCTCCTAAATTCAGGACATAACTATCATCTTGTTGCTTCATATTAGGAGTTTGGTCAGAATCCTGGATCAAAGATATATGACTCGTGAGATACAAATTTAACTGCCCAACAGAAAAGCCTCCTGACGAAGGAGAGCTAACAATAAAATCTGGTTCTAACTACTAGAAGATTCAAACAAAATAAATATGAAAAGTACAAATAAATAAATAAACAATAGCAATCATGACGATTCCACATCCTGGAGTTATTACTACTTACTATAAGAAAATCACATAGGACAGTAGCTAGAAATACTCATCTATGTAAATACCAACCTGATGAGTAGCTCCTACCACACCCAAGTCAAAATAAGTGGCAAACTGATCAGTTAATGTGCAACGTCGCCACCATGAACCATGCATACCAATCTAACAGCTGCTAATCAATGAACTAAAAGTTGGAAAGCACATTTTTACTTAACATAGATTCCAACTCCAACATGAATTTAAGTGTCTTGTAGTTGATAACATTCAAATACACTTATAATTTATAATTTGAATATATATATCTTTACATTTTACTGATAAATTGTATTTAATTGTTTGAATTTGAACATGATTTTCAATATTCCACAATTGAGTTGAAGATATAGATAAATTAAAAATTGTTTTTTATATTTTTTTAGTTTCTAATAAATAAATTAAACCAATCCTTGTAGATTCAACCATACTTGTCACTCCTATGGATAAAAAAGAAGACCAAGACAAGAGAACTTTAACAGAAAAATAATTTTTACAGATAGAATTGATTGGACGTGTCCATCAAAAAAGAGAAATTGAATATTAATGACTCACAAGCTGGAATTATTATTCGTTGGATTCGATAGCTATCCTATTACAACAAAGGGGACAAAAGAATTGTATAGAGAATCTCAAATTGGTTCACATTATTAAAATAATAATAACAACAATAATAGTTACAAAAAGCTAAGATTTGAGAACCAAGGAGAAGTACAAAAGATTTTATATTTTCTTTTTGGATAAGAGACACAAATATACAGGCTCTTTAGAGACATTTGAGATACAGGTTAATCCACTCTCCCTACATTTACCCAAAACGTTTGACTTAAAGAACCATGAAAATCTCAATATATGAGACCCTACATAAAGAAAATCTCAAGTAACCAAGTGGGAGAGAAAAGGCCACTAAGATCAAAAGGCTCCTGCGCGACAAGGTATGTATGCCAAACCAGACACACCACCAGCAATTGAACAAGAGAAACCATTCAAGGAAGCAAAGAAAGAKSAAGGTGTTCTCTTATGGATTCCTTTTCGAATTATTCCCTGTTCTTATTTTTAATAATTGTTTATTAGCCCTTTGTAATTATTTTTTAGTTTTCTGCATTTCTTTTCACTCCTTTGAGAGTTTGTATCTTTGAACATTTTGTTCCTTTTCACATCTCCAATGAAAAGTTAGTATCTTGTTCAAAAAATAAGATGTTCTACCTCAACTGGCCTAACATCATCTCCTTCAAAAAAATCATTTAAGGTTCCTTCAGGGGATCCAACAACTTTATTAGAAGTTGAACCACGCGCTTGCCAAAATTTTCTTCATAGAAAAGTCCTCTAGAAAAAGGCCAATAAAATCTCCTTCAAAGGGAGGATGGTATAAGCAAAGGTGAGCTTAATTTACAAGGCAATCCACCAATGCTTGAAAAAATTATTGATAAGCTTGGAAAGCTAGTTCACCTAGTTTTGTCATAGCCTTCTGAAACAACAATACATTTCTTCTTACCTTAGTTATCAGGCCTATAACTTTCTTCTCCTTTACTTCAAAAAGAAAATTGACAGTATATGTAATACTCTCCAAGTTTCTTTGTAGATTTCTCTACCCACAAGACAACACATACTCATCTAAAGTTGATTTTCTAAGCAACGTCATAGTTTTAAGAGTACCACAATGAGGTTTCTTAAAAATAGACTTGAGTCTTGTATCTACCAACTTCTGCAATGAGAATTCTGTGACCTCCAAATTTTTTCTCTATGAAAACTTATTTATAAAAATATATATTAAATGCGATAGAAACATATTGAATGCAACAGAAATTTTTTAAAAGAATTATTTTCAATGCGACACAGATGACAAGTAGCACAATCATCCATTGTAATAGAATGATACTTTAACATGAGACTCATTAACCAGAGCTAGAAAACAAAGAAACTATTTTATAAGCAGAAAATAAATATGATTCAAGTGGAATGAATAAGCAAAAGTAAAAATGGAAGCAGACCTTGGTATCCAGTTGGAAGCTCAAGATTTGATAATATGAACACATCAAGGTAAATAGGACAGCTAGTGTTTTTAACGAACACTGCCTAAACTTTGATTCAGGTATCCAAGTGCATAGATCACTGTATGTAAGCCTGAAAATTGGTTAAAATAAGTTAAAAGTTCTCATTTGACATACTGAATATGAGACTCAGTAACTTCAAGAACTTTACCTACTATTTTGTATATGTACATCTTGATCCTGCAAAGATAGAAAAACCATCATTTGAATATTTCTTAAGATATTAATCAAGTAAATGATGTAGAATCTAAATTGAGAAACATAAAAGAAAGCTCAAAATGATCTTTTCGTTCCAATCTATATTTAATATCTATAAGGCCCGATCACTGTATGTTAACAGAGTCCTTGCATTCATTTAGTTCTCCGTATGTCAATGACTTAAAAAGGTATATATGACATGTGAGAAAAGAAGCCTCAAGTCCACCAGTTGTGTTTCAAACTAAATGTCATCCATCAAATAAATATCTTTCCCGTATATCTTAGTGCGTGAATGGGAATATTGAACTTATATTTCAATCATAATCAACTTTAGATGGTGCCAGTCTGCCAGGTAGAAAGCAATCTTGTTCTCTCCACATAAAACAGCTCCTTAATATGAATTACACAAGCACACCTCTTGCACGATGTCTCTCAAGGCAGAATGGGTTTCTGATATAACTTCCTGCATAAAAAAGCTTTGTATCTTTTCAGCAAGGCCAGAGACATCCCCTATTAATGCATAGGCATCAACCACCTGTTCATAATGACAACAGCGGAGTGATTTTAAATAAAACTCCATTAGGGAGAGAAAAGAGTCCAATGATTAAATCACTTGCAATAGTTCCACAATTAGAGAGAGGAGAAAATGTTGATTTGCAAATGTTCCACATCCTGATCCATTCTAGTCATGGTGCTAGTGTTACATACAGCAGTGAGTATAATAATTCAAACTTTACAGATACGGGAGAAAAATAAGTTGTGGGCTCAGTAACCCAAAGTAATAGATAAGACTTAACCAACCTTGGACATTCATAAAACATAATCAATTTTGAATTGATCGACAATTAAACGTGTAATGAGATGCATTTTGGCCAAGCAAATAGATAATTGAGATAATTGGCAAGGAGAAGAATTCAAAATCTCAGAATCGGTAAATTGAGATAATTGGCTCTGTGAGTATCTATTATACTCATAAGATAAGAAATGTGAGTTGCAAGTTGGTGATATTTACCAAAATCAACTCAAACCCAGACATACTATATTTTCTACAAAATAAGAAGTTACGGAACATCAATTATTTAGGAATAATTACATGGGCTAAAATGAGGTTTCATTATCTAGCTAAGCTTTGGAAAAACTCTGGCTATGGATACGTGCCCAGTTTAAATGAACCATAAAATAAATTCAAGCTTTAGTGTTAAGGGAAATTATTATTATGATAGCGAAAGGAGGGAAAAGGACTTCCATATTGAATTACATGGGGAAAGTTACAAAACTCCTAGATTTTCAAGAACGCTTGGTTCTTTCCAAAGGAAATTTAGAATTCCCTAGCTCCTTATTAACTTTCTACCTGCCTAACCCCCACCCCATGTCACAATTTTAATTCTTACTACCCTACCCGTATTCCTTATTTATTATTTTTTTTTTAATAAGAAACTGAGAAGGATTTCATTGTCAAAAGCAGCTATTACAAACAAGAAGAAAGAACAATCCCCTAGAAGCCAATGGTTTCAAAAAAGAATTTTAATTGGCAGTAATATTCACAAAGCTGTAATTACAAAACTCTTTAAAGAGCCCTCAAATATTGCTTCAATGTCTTTGAAAACTCTCTGAGTTCTTTCAAACCAAAGTCTCCATAAGGTATCTGAAACCATATTGCGCCAGAGAACCAAGACTTTTCTTTTGAAAGGAGAACCAACAACAAGCTGCAACAAAGCATCCTTACAACCTTTAGGGAAGCACCAACTTAAGCCGAAAATCTTGAACATTTTGGACCACACAACATTGGCAAACTCACAATGCGAAAACAAATGAGTATGACTTTCTGAAGCTGCTTTACACATCACACACCAATCTGGATAAATCATCATGCTAGGCCACTTCTTTTGAATATTATCACATGCATACAGGTTCTCTTGGATGTCAATCCAAAGAAATTCTTTCACTTTCTTAGAGACTTTAGCTTTTCAAAGTTGTTGATCAAACCTGAGGAGATGTTATTACACCCTTCCCATATTCCTCATCATTATAATGCTAACAAAATTTACACAAAAAGACTCATAAGCCCTGTCCCTTATGATGACACCTTAACTCACTCATTTATTGTTATGCTTGTAGGGCCCTCACAGGACTTTTCCTTATGATGACACCTTAACTCGCTCGTTTTTTGTTAAGCTTGTAGGGCAACCTTCTTCGAGGACATGTGAAGCAAATTGAAGGCTTATAATTTTCATCAATGCCACCCTCCCAAAGATTTACCTTTTCACTCAAGGTAGGAATCTACTCTCACACCCAACTATATGCTTCCGATGTGACCTATCTTTTTAAAATGCTTAGCCAAAAGAGTTTAGTGCCTAATACGACTAGAGCCTACAAAAAACCAAATCCCCACCTAAACTCCACATCCCACCTATGCTTGTCAACAAAAGACTTCGATCCCAGGAAAGTTGGACCCTAGGATTATTAAGATGGCATATCTCTCTTGTAACAATCGATCGATAGATGTGAAAATGCTAGAACAGAGGAAACTAAAAGAGGGGGTGCTTTGCAATATAACAAGAACGAAGTTGTCTAATGCAAAACAGCGAAGATAACTAAGCACTCAGGTTTGCCATTAGCTAGTGAATGGTAGGCAATGCTACGCTTGAGAGTGGCTTCTCAGAGCTTAAACAATTCTTGCAAGAATATGCTCATGAACATCTCATCCCTATATGTATTGAAAAAAAAAAACAATTTTGGTATGCCATGTAGATCAACTCAATGATCTCATTATCATAGGGTATCAGTGGATGGAGCATTAAAATGGTGCTCAAGTGCTAGAAAGTGACCATACGTCATCACTCATCAATTTACCAATTACCACTAGGATAGCATCCCTACCTTAGACTTAGGCAATCATCAAAAAGTAACTTTTACAAAACTATAATCTGAGTGTCCTATCCACATAATAGTGTTGGATTTATCAATATTTGTATGTCGTCAATATTAGTTGTTAATATTTAGTCTTTATTGTTGATATTTAGTCTTTATGCTATCTATTGCTTTCCTTGGCTGTAGTAGGTCATTCTCCTATATAAGAAGACCTAAGTTACATGTTTGAATATATCAGAATATTTTTTACTTTCTCAAATTCACATGGTATCAGAGATTTAGGAAATAAAGCCCTAATTCTAAAAACCCTAGCCATCATCAAAAACCCTAGCCGTTATCAAAAACGCTAGCCGTCACAAACAACTCACGATGTCTCTCCTCGCCGTCAGCAATCTCTTCACGGCAACTCCGCTATCGCCATCCAAACGCGCAGATTTGCCGTCCATCATCGCAGATCTGCCGTCGTTCGCAAGTTAGCCCAGTCGTCCATCAATCGCATCTCCGGTGGCCATCAATCGCATATCTCCTTCACCCGTCATCGCAGATCCAATCGCCATCCGTCAATTGCATATCTCCGCCGATCGTCAATCGCACAGTCAACCGACGACCGTCATTGCCGTCCATCATTGTCGGCCGTCTCCGCTCATCTCTGCATTTTTTTGGGACCATCTTCATCGTCGCATATCCACCGTTCACCTACTCAGATTCGTTCGTAACAAATCTCAGACCCGTTCGCAGCAACCCAATCGCTGGTCTCGCTGCCGTCTACAGTCGCCGCCGATCTCTCCGCTATACTTCGTTGCCACCCCATTCGGATTCAAGTTTTTTGGGTTTTTCAAACCCTAGGCCAGTCTGGCTCACAAATCAGTCCAGGAAAGTACTTTGGTTCAAACTGGTTCGAGTTGGTTCATCCAGCTTAACTTATTCTGCCTTGGTTTAACTCTCTTGGTTATGGTTATCTTCTTTCTAATATCAATTTGTGGCCTGATTTGGTTTGGTTAATTATTTTCTRGTGTGGTTCTGTTGTCAGCTTTTGATCAGGAAAAGTTGTTTATTTAAAATGGTCCAATTCTCAACTGACAATGGTAGAGAAATGTTTGGTGATAGTCGTGGTAACTCAAGTATAGAGCAAATTCATCACATCCTAAATTGCTATCCTCCAATTTACCTTCTAATAACTCAGGTGTATCCTTGACACAAACAGGTATTTATTCTAAGGCTTTCTCGTGTAGTAACTCATCTCATGGATTATAGATTCTGAAGCTTCTGATTATATGACAAGTTCTTCTAATCTCTTTGGATCATACCTTCCTTCATATTCCAATGAAAAAGTTAGAATGGCATATGGTAGTTTTTCTTCTGTTGCAGGAAAAGGAACCATTAAATTGACTAAGACCATTTCGTTACAATCTGTCCTCCATGTTCCACAATTAGCTTTTATCTGTCAACCAATTTTCTAAAGATTCTAACTGTCGTGTTACTTTCTTTGAATCCCATTGTATTTTTCGGAATCAGAACTCGAAGAGGATAATTGGCCGCGGTAGGATGCTTGATGGTCTCTACCACTTTGATGAAGGTACCTTTAGTGATAAAATAACTCAGGGTCTTAGTAGTATTAGTTCTCTTTCGGTTAGGGAACAAATTATGCTTTGGCATCGTAGACTAGGACATCTCAGTTTGTTTCATTTAAAATATCTATTTCCAAAGTTATTTAAGGGAAGATTGTTCGTTGTGAAAGTTGTGTTTTAGAAAATCAACCATATTTTACCCAAAATTCTCTTCAGGGGGAGAAAATGAATTTGGAAGATAATTTTTGGAATATTTCTGTTCCTCTTCCTAGTCCTATCGGTTCGGATTTTACTAGTCCTTTGATGCCAAGTATAGAAACTGTCCAATCAAGGGGAGAAATACTAAAAAACGATTCTGCGAATCCTAGTTCTGAGTTAAAGTTTTATACTAGAAGGAAATTCAATTAGAGGAAAGTTACTCCTACACAAAGCCAATATGAGACTCCGATAAATGAAACTGAACTGTCTGATAATCCTCCCTCTTCAACTTTGTCTGGTAATCCCTCTTCTTCAAATTTTCAAAATAATTCTCTTGTTGTCTCCGCCCTTGATGTTCCCATAGCCATTAGAAAAGGCGTTCGAAGTTGTACCAAATATCCTATTTCGACTACATTTCATATGAAAAACTATCAAATAGTCATAAGGCCTTCAAATCTAGGATAACTAATTTGTTTGTCCAAGGAATATACATGAAGCTTTAGAAGATCCAAATTGGAAACTAGCTGTCATGGAGGAGATTAATGCTCTAAACCAAATCAGAACTTGGGAGATAGTAGAGTTGCCAAAGGATAAGAAACCAGTGGGATGTAAATGGGTGTTTACCATAAAATGTAATGCAGATGGTAGCATCGAGAGATACAAGGCTAGATTGGTAGCTAAAAACTTCACTCAACCCTACGGGATAGATTATCAGGAAACATTTGCTCCTGTTGCAAAAATTAACTTTATTAGAGTTCTTTTGTCTCTTGCAGTTAATTCAAATTGGCCTCTCTACCAGTTTGATGTGAAAAATGCTTTTCTTAATGGCAACCTTGAGGAAGAAGTTTTTATGGATTTGCCACCAGGTTTTGAAAAAGAACTCGAATGGAATAAAATCTGCAGGTTAAAGAAATCTCTCTATGGCCTCAAACAGTCTCCTAGAGCTTGGTTCGAACGATTCGAAAAAGTCATATCGAGTTATGGATTTCTTCAGATTCAAGCTAACCATACTATATTTTATAAACACTCTAAGATGTCTATGTAGATGATATTATTCTCACTGGTGATGATGGAGCAGGACTAGTTGGTCTTAAGAAAAATCTGGCAAATGAGTTTCAAATCAAGGACTTGGGAACATTAAAATATTTTCTAAGAGTGGAATTCGCAAGATCGAAGAAAGGTATATTCGTTGATCAAAGAAAATATGTTCTTGACTTACATGGAGAAACAGGATTGCTTGGTTTCAGGATCGCAGAAACTCCTATTGAACCTAATTTGAAATTACAAGCAGCAAACGCAGAAGAAATAAAGGATAGGGAACAATACCATAGACTCGTGGGAAGATTAATTTATCTGTCACATACACGACCAAATATTGCATTTGCTGTAAGTATGGTAAGTCAATTCATGCATGCACCTGGACCAATTCATTTTGAAGCTGTCTACAGAATCTTGAGATATTTGAAGGGAACTCCTGAAAAAGGTATTTTATTCGAAAAGAATAACAACTTTCAAGTAGAAGTTTATACTGATGCAAATTAGGCTGGAAGTACTACCGATAGAAGATCTACTTCTGGTTATTGTTCCTTTGTTGGAGGAAATCTAGTTACATGGAGGAGCAAAAAACAAAACGTAGTGGCCAGGAGTAGTGCTGAAGCAGAGTTTAGAGCATTGGCTCATGGAATTTGTGAAGGTATATGGATTAAAAGGATGCTTGAAGAATTGAAGGTTCCTCAGCCGACACCTATACGGATTTATTGTGACAATAAGTCTGTCATATCTATAGCTCATAACCTTGTGCTACATGACCGAACCAAACATATCGAGGTTGACAAACATTTTATTAAAGAGAAGATTGATGCAGGTACAATATGTATCCCTTGTCTTCCGACAACAAAGCAAATTGCCGATGTTTTAACTAAGGGACTTCCAAAGAAACAATTCGACAATTTAATCAGCAAGCTGGCAATGGACGACATCTTCAAACCAGCTTGAGGGGAAGTGTTGGATTTATCAATATTTGTGTAAATATTAGTTGTCAATATTAGTTGTTAATATTTAGTCTTTATTGTTGATATTTAGTCTTTATGGTATTTATTGTTTTCCTTGTCTGTAGTAGGTCATTCTCCTATATAAGAAGACCTAAGTTACATGTTTGAATATATCATAATATTTTTTACTCTCTCAAATTCACAAATAAAGATAGTCGATACTCATAGATCCATTAACAATGGAGAAACCATTGATAAAGCCTACAGAGGATCCTTGTGTTAGCAACCTACTAAGTTGGTCCACCATTAGAATAAAAAGAATAGGAAATAGAAGGATATTCTTAGAAGCTTTGAATTTGCCTCTTTGATTGCCAATAATGATTATGGAGAAGCTCGTGGATGAGATACAAGCGGAGATCCGACTATAACATAATGCCTTTCTTATTTTTCCTCTGGGAGTTTTCAATTTATTAGCGATGAGACTCACATCAAGTCTTTGGAACTTAGAAATAGTCTTGGGAAGAGCTTTAGCATCACAACTTATTTATTTACTGCCCTATCCTCAACCTATGGTTTACAGGACCGTCACCCTTCCGCTGCACCATCTTATTGTTGTTCTTACTATTCTTACCATTGGTATTAACAAAATTGACAGTAAAGACTCCTCAACTCTTCCCTCATAATGACACCTCAACCCAATTATTTTCTATTTGTTTCTGATAGGAGAAGACTTCTGTCATTTGACTGTGACTCTAGAGAAAACATCAATCAGCTGTTATATGGACCTTAATTGCAACCTAAAGCTAAATTGATTTAGGCTAATGCTATCAAGGCCATCATTTCCAAAGTTCAGTTTGAACGAAATGTGAAGATTTTTTAAGATAACCATTTAGCTTGGCAAGAACGGTTTGATTTAGTCTAGATTAAATCTTCTCATTAGTGTTTTATTTCTCCTTTATTCACAAATTATTCTTTTAATGATATTTGTACGAATTGGGGGCATTCATATTCCGTATCTAGTTTGTTTCTTTTTTCACTCCCAAAGGATTGTATTCAGAGGTAGTCTTCTTTATGTCTGGGCCAGCAATGGTGTCTGCTTTGCATAGGAGCTCGGAGGATCTTGATTACCTGTTGTGGTCTTGTCAATTTCGCAGAATTTATGGCTTCGGTTCTTTGGATGTTTTGGGATGTCTTTGGCCCACGGTAGGGATTGTAGGGCGATGTTGGAGGAGGTGGTGTTATTTTCTCCATTTCAAGATAGGGGTCGTTTTTTGTGGCAAACTTGCTTTTTGGCCACATTGTGGCGGATTTGGCTGGAGAGGAACAATAGAATTTTTAGGGGGTAGAGAGATCAGTGAAGTTTGTTTAGGATCTTATTAGGTTTCATACTTCCTTGTGGGATTCTGTAAGGCCTTTTGTAACTATCAATTAAGTGTTATTCGTTTGGATTGGAGCCATTTTCTTCCGTGGCCGTTCTCTTATAGGGTTGTTTTTTGTACGTCCTTGTTCTTCTTTTCATTTTCTCAATGAAAGCGTTGTTTCGTATTAAAATATATATATATATTGTACCCTTGAATATTTATTGCTTCTTTTCATTAATTAATGATTTTTTTTTCCTTCAGAAAAAATAGTAATATCCTCACTGCCAAAAATTGCTATGACTTCAACTTTGCAGCAAAAATGAGATAGACTGCAGCCAAAGACATAGCTAAGAGAACCTTTCGAGCCATTTCTTAACACAAAAAAGTTCATCCACAACTCTCTAGATGTAGGAAAAAAAAATGTGAAAGTATTTTTCAATGCACTAGAAATACAGAGAAGTATCCAGTAATATCTACCATGATTTTTTATATAATCCAGTTTAAAAAGCATACAAATCAAGATCGAATGCTTCAAGAATGAACAATTTCGGAAAGGGGAGGAAGTAGGAAAAAAAAATTTCTATCACAGGAAAAGAGTCCTCACGGTTAAATAACCCTCCTTCTTGAACTCCTGGCAGACTTCTATCAATAGTGAATCCAACTTTTGCAGGGCTCTTCCCAGCCAAACCTACAATATTTTGTAAAAACAGATGTATAAATGCATCATAAACCAGACATTATACCAAAAGGTTTCCATGGGAGAACACTATATACAGATGATTCTTGCAACTGCCAATGCTCCCTATCATAGAAAATACTCACTTCTACGCCACGGCTCATGTCTTGAATTACTGAAAGCTCTGAAATGCTATCCAATAGCTGCAAATACTCAGACAGGACCTGAAAAGCCTGTATAGCAGGCATGTTCGGCAGCACAGCTAGAAAAGTTAATAAGCAGACATCATTACTCCAGAAATGTACATCTAAGTCAGACACTCACAGCTCAACTAGAAAAGGTATAATAAGAAGCAAGTTCTGAAACCCACCTTGTAATAATTTCCCTCTTCAACAAGAGATTCGAGCATTGATTGCATGTCCACAACATGACGAAGCTCACTCAATACCGGAAGCATATCCTATTATATGTCAATTTTGTCGATGAGAAGTTGATTACTCAAAAAGAAAAAGAAGGGAAAGAAAAAAGAATAATTATGTACATTTTATTCTAATTGATGGCAGAAAGAATACACAATCCCAATGTTGACATTTTTTTTAATTTTGACAAAGTATGTCAACATTGTTATAATAGGTATACTATTATATAATTATGTACATTTTAGCTAGTCCTTTATTGAAATTTTACACTAGGGTCATTACGCTTTTTGTTATTATTATTTTAAACTGAAGCCCACAAAGCGCGAGGGCTTTGCGCTTCTGGGCTTCAAGGGAGGTGCATGCATCCTTCACTTCGCCGCAGAAATTGGTTACAATCGTGTGTAACAAATAAGTTACCCTTCATATTGTGCCTAATATAATATATTTTGCAGCTTGTCATTTGTATGCGAGAAGATAAAACAAAATTTGGTATCTATGCGATATGTGAAGTTTGGAGTTTAAATAGAAGATATCTCCACAAAGGTACGAAAAAGAGCATGGATAGACTATATTTTCAACAAGTTAGGCATAATTAACATATTTGTTCCAGCGTGGAGAGGAATATTATAGCATATATATTGTTGTATAATCATGTAAGAATCTTAGTTATAGAAACCTATTAGTAGTTATGTCCCATCTATATATATGACTCGAGTGAATGACATATTTAGTGTTTTCTCCCAAACCTCTCTCATTTTCCATAGGACAGCAAACATATTTTCTGGAAACATGAGATAACTGGGGGAAAAAAATTAAGAAAATGGCTTACAAAATACAAAACATAGTGTTAAATATCTTGGGATTCCCAACCATGAGAAGAAATAAATAACAAAGGCTGCAGTTCATCATATTGAAACTTTTCTTGTAATAAAAAAGATATACCAGTAGTGCTTGTTTCTTCTTGGAATTAGAGTTTACGATGAGATCTCTAGAAACTTCAAGCATTGACGAAGTCAGGTGTCTCTTCCCGTTCTACAAACACCAGAACTAATGTTATACCAGAACAACCTAGCAGGAAACTATAATGGTGCGGAATAACAAAATGTGAGTAAATAGACCATGTGCTATTTGCTAAACGAACACAAAATTCTACATAAGACTTACCCTGCAGATGACATTCGCAATTTTCAAGTCTTTCTCCAACTCCCTGACCAAATGCATCCCCTTTACTGGCCAAAAGTAAGAACCAACAGCTCATTTAACTTACATTCAATTCCAAAATTAAGCCTTTTGCCATCTACATAACCCTTACTATAGATGAAGCATACAAGAAAACAGACTTCCGTGTCAAACATCATTTTGGAACAACCACCACAATTACAAAAAATACTACATCCATTTGAGACCATTATTCAAAAACTTAACCGTATGCTGCTTGAGGTACAGCAGAAAACTAGTAGTTAGTCCACACAAGATATCCTGTACGATATTCACATTGTTGTTCTACGTCAATGATTTTTCTTGTTTTCTCATTACTTGCTTCCAATTTTCTTCAATTCACTGAATCAGGAATAGTTTCCCCAGGAGAATCAAGGTTTTGTTATTGTCTCACTATGTTATTGAGCTTTTTCTTTTTCCCTTTTTGATAAGAAATAACTTCACTGAAATATGATATTTACTAAACACCTAGAAAACAGTATTAAAAAAATAATAATAATTAAAAAACGCTCCAAAACACCTTCATGGCTCTCATGGCAGGTCGAAGACTGGCTTTTGGAATCTCTTCGAGGATGGAACCTAGGGTGGAAAGCTAAAATTCTTTGTAGTCTTTGGCTGGAAAGAAACCAGAGAGCTTTTAGAGGATTCAACAAGCTTTTTAGGATAGCTCTAATCTTACTAGTTTTTGTAATACTGTAGAACTTAGGGTCTTTCCCCCTCCCAACCCTAACCTTAGCCGCCGCTGCCCCAGCCATTCTTTTAGATGCC